>JBCEWB010378511.1:0-20971 GCA_039654565.1 Peronia peronii
ACCACCTGCGGTTCTCCTGTGTCGGCCATATCACGCCCGCGGAAAGTGAAATAGTCCAAAAACTTCCAGTATCGCTCTGCCCTAAGGCCTGGCCATAGAAACACGGGTTCTCTATTGTCTATTATTTTTATCTATATAAAGATTTATTTTTCTCAAAAGTCCTGTAATCTTTAAAGCACCAATTTAACATTTGGCACATACATTTTAAGATAATGATCACTGTTCCCACATACATAAACATATAAACATGGTTCAAATGTTATTATAAAAACGTTACAGTCTCACTTAGAGGGCTTGATTAGAAAGTTACATTTAGTAACAAAGGACGCTTACTTAATACATACTGATCAGCTCAAGCATGATTTAGTAAGGCAATAAAATGGCTACATTCTCTGTCCTATTAGTCAATCATGAAACAATGGTACTTCAACTTGTGAGTGTACTAACCTATGAGATTTCTGAGGTATGAGCCATCACTCGGTCAATATTTTGCTTTGAACTGTGAGCCAAAATCCAAGTTACATATGAGCTTCAGATACACCATCGCCAGAAAATGATGAAAGTGTGGTGAAAAGGGCAAAAGCCAGGGACGAAAAAATGAGTGAAAAAAAAAAAATCAAGTTAAACAAAAGTGAAAAAAAATGTTGCAATTAAGCTCAAGTCGTCTCATCTCCAAGGTAAATATAATTTATAAAACCAGTTAGTTCATCTCTTTAGATTCTCTCTAAGTATGTTTTTATGTAATATTTGTTGTTTATAAATACAGTTTTCTTGTTTGAAAACACGTAACCAAAAAAACTAGTATGTTTTCTGGGAGACTGAAATGGATTAATGGCAGTTCCACCAATTTCAATGGGGAATAACTGATCTGATATGCGAGCATATTTACTGGAATTACAAGCTCAGTCAGGGAACAAGTCAATCTTGTGTCAAGGCACCACTGTATAATTACAATATATCTCATATTGTCTGATCTGAACAGATCTGAACCATGATTAGGTATGGTACATATATGCAGTCAGGATGTCAAAAAACACAGGATAGGACACAGAGACAAACCACAACAAAATCATGAATTTCATGGGCTTTCAACCAATTTTATAAACATCTGAAATTGACATCCAGATGAGAAAACAATACTACAGACTACCCCTCTATGCCGGGCTGTACAAATGCATTGTATAGCATCACAATTGTATAAAACAAATATAATTCAGATATGATAGCAAAAACTCAAAATATAGTAGATTATTTAAAAAATCAAAGTGTAGGAAGATTGTATAATCCAAAAACAGAAATATGTTGATGATAGCTTGCTGATATTAAAAAGTCAATAACGTGCACCCACTTTGTACCAGACATCACACCAGTCTAACCAACATCTACTAAAATGCTCTTAAAAGCAACACAACTTGTAAATTTTACGGGCAAGACCAGCTCAAGTACTCAATTAGTTTCACATTACTTTTTGCAAATGATATTTTTTTGTCACCTCCATCCCAGGAATCAAAGTCCCCATTCTATGTTACCGCTGGTTTTTCACACTTTTTCTCTTCAGTTTATCACCATTTCACATACGTCACCTTGCTCTCCAAACTGTTTAGTTATCTGTCCTTGCCAGGAGCATTTCTTATCATTTATTCTACTTAAAATACATACTGAGACATAAACAATAAAGTCGTCAATTAGAACAATACATGCAGCAAATTTTTTATGAGCACTTGAGAATGAGCAGTGAACAGAATTATCTTGACTACACAGGATAATGAAATTTCCAACACGGTACACATGGTTGATAAATATTTATAATTATCCTTAAATAAAATGGGCAACAGATATATATATTAAATTCTCTAGGTCAGATCCGATCAGTTATCTAACTATCCTTAACATTCAATGATATTTCACAGTATACACTTACATCATAGTTAGTCATTATCAGTAGCATCTTCTATTCTCATACAATCAATCTGCAGTGAGGGAAAGACAGGTAAAGCTGTGCAAATCCACTTATGTATAACTGATTATTTATTTTTCATTACTGCAATATTAAAGCATGTCTTGCTGCTCCACAAAACAAGAGAAACTGTCAATTCCTTTTCAATTTTTTATTTTCCCAAAATCTATCCCTGTATTTGATGCATTTACTAGGACTGTTGCAAATGAATACACGGAAAGCTAATTTTTCTCCAGTAAATTCATTTTTCCCTATTTCTCAAATATGATGGCATGTAAAACATATCAAGGCCAACAACAGCTCAGCTAGACCAAACTACAAGGATACACAAGCAAGTTCAGCATAAGTTACAGTTTGAGGTATTTTTATACTATCAAAAGGGCTAACCTGCTAGAGTCAACATCAGTACTTAATAAAAAGTTTACCATAGAGATGAAATATATGCTATACAGCTTCTGCGGTTACTTACAAAATGGAGGCCCAGTGAACAGGGGAAGGAAGGATTCACAAACTGGTTTGGAGTGAACGAACATGGGTAACAATCAATCTGTAGCAACAAGAACACTATAGAAGAAGTCATTGTTTCTGAAGTCTCACATCTCATGAGCCAGTTCCAAACCTCCTTCCTAATACATCTTTCACTTTCAGATTGGCCAGCATATTCATAACAGACTCTGTGGTTGTGCTGTGGGCAACAGCATCGGCTGCTTTCTTCGTGGTCTCTTTGACTAAATTAGTTATTACATTCTTGTCAGCTGTTTTTGCGGAGATGGCCTTGACTAAACTGGTCAAATTCTGAGCCACAGATTCCGTAGCATTTTGTACTGCTGCAGTCAGTAGAGAACTACTGGTAGTGTTTGCTCTTGGGGTTGGCTCTGCTATCACGTCTCCACTGATCATTTCATTGACTACTTCAGAGCCAGTCAAACGTCCCATTGCATCCCATAAGCCTAAGACAGTTCTATATCCAAAGGAAGGTTTAAAAAAAAAGAAAAGATATGATTACTTATAAATCTTAGCCAACCGTTACTTACTGCATGAATGACAATAATGTATGAGAAGACAGACGAGTGCAACAGCTCACTATATGATGCATATACTTTCCATGTTAAAAAAAGACATTATTTTGACTTCCAGTAGCTGACATTCACTACAGCCTAATTTATTATCTTCATGACATGATCACAGTAAGTGCTCAAAAGCACTTCAAAAGCAGCACATACCCAGGGGAGTAGTAAGTAGAAATACAAAAAGACAAATGGAGAAAAAAATTACTGGAAAGATATTAACTTTGGGAATATAGACAAAAATTACTAAAAACATGTATAAAGAGAAAGTGTGTGCCCAAAGAGAGCAGAAAGAAAAGGAATGAAGATATATTTTTAATATTTTATCTAATCTGCAAAGAACTCTGGGAAAAAAATACCTATATTCTCTTACAATAAACACAAGCTAAATGTATGGGCCTAGCAGCAACATCACCTAATGAAACATTTTCAACAGATACACCATTTATTTAACATAATATTTTAATTAAACATTCACATCTCTTACTCACTGATAATATCTTTAGTGTAAAAATGTCAGGCACAATAATATGGTATACTAATATGGATAGGAACAATTGATCGTGTCAAGTTTCAAAATAACAGGTTCTGCTGTTTTAGAAGTCATATGATCTATAAAGATTTAACTGTCAATCCATACTAAAGATCAATGCTCCAATTCAATTCATCCTTTAAATTTAAAAAAAAAAAAAATCAAAAGTTGATGGCACTTACCCTAACACTCCCATCACAATGAGGAAACAGTCAAAGTAATACTGCTTTCGTGTCAATTCCCTAGGCATAAAAAAAAAAGAAAAACTTCGGTAACTCTATGCGAAAACAATGCTAGTTTAAAGCATTAAAACATATTGGACTCTCTATGATGTATAAATCATGTTCCTACTTCATACATTTCATAACTGGACAAACTAAGTTATCTCACTAATGTCCTGCAATGTCCGCAGTAATGATTTTACTGGCGAAAGTCCAATCAGAGCATTTTCTAGAAGTAAATGAGAATAATTATTCCTTTGATGTAAATACTGTGATAACCTCCACCAGGAGGTTGAAAGACATATTTAGAACGTAATGATGTAGATAATTCTGCTCAGACTTGTCCTGATAATTATTATAAAGGCAAATGACAATTCTATTTGTGCAAAAACAGCAGATTTGTTAGTTCTTGTGAGTCTATAAAATTATGATGCTTTCTATTATGAGTTTATTAAAACATAACAAATAATATGAAACTATTGCTGCTATTCCTGATTAAAACAATGTTGCTTGTTTTCACTTTTTTAAAAATACAACAAAAACTGCTTTAAATTCAAGAAAAAAGTGTGTGATGTACTGAATAATGAGTTTGTTTAAAACTTTGATAGCAATAAATTAAGGACAAAAAGTCAAATAAAAAACTAAATCCTCCCTAGAATAAATGCACAGGCAAAACAGCATTATCTGTCTTCCAGGCAGAGACATTTGGAAGTATCCCAATCAAAAAAAAAAGCCACCAAAAATACAACACACATACTTATATCTAACAAACTTTAATTAACTGACTTACTTATCATCTGTGTGAATGACTGACTATTTAAACAATGAAATAACTAAGCAAAATAACTAACTTACCAACTAACTAGGTAACTAATGAAATAACTAACTAATTAATTAACCAACTAAGTAGCTAACTAATAAGATAACCAACTAACTAGCTAACTAACTAACTATCTAACTAAATAATTTCAGGAAATCTGACTCACCCTTTGAAGAGAAACATGTGAAAGAGACCAGGCATGATAAAGGCCAGAAGAGTACAGCAGGTCGCACCGACCAGAGCCATCAGGTCAGCAAAGTTGGGAATCAGTACCACCACCATCCCCGTCAGTATAACTATCAGGCCTCTCAGGACATTCTGTCAACAGTCAGTAGCATGATCAAGTCAGTTTCTCTAAGCATTGGGTTTGACTACCATTACTTTCCTAATTTTCTTTCATATGTTACACTGTCAATGGTGGTTTTTACTTTGGTGAAAAATAAACTTGTTTAGCTGTGGCCAAGATATCCACATTTAAAGGAACCTTTTGTGACCCTATGGTCAAGAAATGTCTAGTTTCTCAACAATGCCTCTCTCAGACACCCAACTCATTTCATCTGGTAGTGCGTCATTTGATTTCATCAATACAGTATTCCCTCATTTATCGCAGGTGATAGGTTCCAGAACTGCCACAATAAGTAAAATTATGCGAAGTAGGGATGTTATATTTATTTTCTCATTTACATACATTTTAAACCTTTACAAACCTCCCGACACCGTTACACACTAGCTTACTGTCACATACGATCTTGCATGGGGCAAATAACGGAAATTAAAATATTTTATTTATAACAATGCGCCCTACTATACAGAAATACATATACATGTACATGTAAAAAAAAACAACACGATACAGTGAAGCTGCGAAAAGTGAACCCATGATAAATGAGGGAATACTGTAGCTGAAAAATGTTTCACACTTTGTGTTGTTAAACAAGACACTAGTTAAAGAACGCAAAACTGAAGCATTTATGCAGAAAACAAGTTGAAAAGCTGAGGACCAATAAAGCATTTAGAACAGCTAGAATGTCTGTTTTCCTATTAAAGCAGACAGGAAATTGGATAACCCTGTGATAAATTCATTGTTTTTCAATCACTGCATTTAACTCTAGTTGGTTTCTTTCTTTACTTTCACCTAATTCTACTGGGAAAAGATATGAAGGAATGGGCCTTGAATTTTTAAGAAGAGCAAGTTTGATGAGAGAAAGATCAGTTCAATTACTCATGGAGTGAAAAGGTGGATTTTCAAGATATGACTGAGTGAAGATCTTTGATCTATGGCCTAGACCTCAGAAGCCGTGACAGAGGATAATGATGATGATTGTCTGGCAATAATTCCTGATGACATTACAACTTTAAACCTGACATACTCTGTGTGGTCTGATTTATTTCAATGTTCTGAAAAAGTTCACTAAAATTCACCCGTTGTCAGCAAACTGTCATGCTCTAAAATTATGGGAGTGCACTGTTCCTTGAATGAATAAATTTCTGTGAATGCTAGAAAGAACTGAATAAAATGAAACACAGATATTATCAATGCTGCTACAGCTGAAGAAGAAAAATGGACATGAAAACTGGATAATATTACAAGACCAAAAGGCATCAGTTAATAACAGTAAAATGGAAAAATTTCCAAAGGAAGAAAATATTGTTTGAAAAAAGAAAAACAGAGAAAAAAAAGACAGGACAAAAAAATACAAATGGGTAATTGAAAGAATGGCTGGAAGACTAAGGAAGAAGAGGGAGAAATGCAAACCAATGTAGAGAACAGTTATCTTCATGGATGATTTCTTTCTCTCTCATTTATGCTAATGAAATATCTTGTTCCCGGTGGAAACATAATTATTCCAGTCATGTGAGCCATTGTACGAGAAAAAATAAATAAATAAATAAACATGCACATATATTACTAAAAAGAAAAGATAAACAAATGATACAGAAACTCACCCCTTTCCACAAGGCCTTGTCGGCATCAGGAATGAAATAATGTTCAAGAATTTTCATGACTGGGAACATCATAACTGAAGAGAGATTATATAAAAGGTATAGAGTATCATCGAGGTCATGAAATCTCAGTCTGAATTAAATCATTTAGGAGCAAAGACAGAAATTACTTAAAAATACCTTTTCAGAGCAAAGAAACATCAAATTTCAATCTTTGGGATCCCAGAGTAATTAGGACCATTTGGTGAAAAGAAAACAAAATTAAATGTAAAATATCTCTGACAAATAAAAATTAAAAGAAATATAAAAAAAAATTGAATTCTGTCATTTAAAGAGAAAACTTGATTCACTCAAAAAAAAAAGTTTGTGTCATTTAATACCTAGTGAGGAAATATCTTACTGCTGATAACAAAAAATAATCTAACCTAGAGGCTAACTAGAAAATAAACCAGTAGTACTAAACAATATGCAATATGGTCATCTTTTTTTTTTTTTTAAATTCAAATGGAAGTATAAAAGAACAAGTAAAAAGGAACAAAGAAGTGGAGAAAGAGTGGGATAGAAAAATTAACGGGGAAAAAAGATGTATGGAAAAGGAAAGACATGACTTGAGCAGCAACTGAAGACTGGAAGGAAGCAAGAGTAAGAACAAACTCCGGAGGACGGAATAAATTAACAGAGCAACAATGAAACAGAATGATGAAAAAAAATATGAAATAGAAAGAAACACTTGAAAAGGATCAAAGATCATGCATCCAGGTTAAAAAAGGATGTCAAAGGGGCACTTCATTGAGAAAAAAAAATGATTTCATCGATCATGGGGTCACAAGAGTTAAGTTTAAATGTGAATATCTCAGCATAGAAGAGTCATAGCTAAATGCTTTCTCACCAAAGACAAGCGAATTCATTTCCCCTTCCACTGGTACGAGTAACTCTATATATGAAAATATGACTTCAGATTCATTTCATCCAGTTGTTCAACATATAAAAGAAGGACAAAAGGTAAAAAGAAAGGAATAAAAGATGAGCTTTAGGCCAGTATTCATACAGACCTGGATATGTGCAGAAGAGGGCTATACACAAAAATGTCTTGACCAACAGGCTGAAGTCAAGACCACGCCCTGCAAGACATAATAAAATTTCAACAATTTTTTCTTCGTGCAAGGGGGTCTAAGAAATAATTTCTGTTTTAAAGTATTTTGCATCAACACATAGCTATGTCCTTTTGAATACTAGTGCATTTTTTTTTTCAAATTTTGAAGACACTTTCTCTAAAACTATAATTTGGTTGTACATGAGAAGAAAAGGACAGATGAAATAAGGTACTAGAAATTTCTGTAACAGTATACCATTCAGTTTTTGCTGCTCTATGATATATTTTATCCTAAAAAACACAATATACATGAAACTATATCAATTGAGCTTAAAAAATCTAATGTTTTCTATCTTGGCCTGGTTTAATAGAGTAGAATATTATATATATTCTAGAAGTTGTAAAAACCTCATAAGATCAACTCACACTGACAACAAATAAGCAAAATTGTCATGCAATAGACATGAGAAATCATTTTTCAGAAACTCATGACGTGGCATATTTGATATATTGCCTAGTATTCTCTTGTGGTGATCAAAAAGTTCATACAGTCGAGCAAGGAAAACTCAAAATTTCTCGGGGATCAAAGAAGTGTTCAAGATTTCTGAAATTCGAGATTTTCTGGACCGCCTCTTCTATAAAGGAATAGAAGGACTGCTAAGAGGATAAGACAATGACAATACTAAAATGTTCACATTTTCACAATATTCTAGGAATTAGCGCCCCTCAGTTCATCTACATCAAATTATCCACTGTCTTTCATACAGCGCATTATCATCCCGCCATGTCCCTGTGTATGCATCGCATCATGTAGGCAATGGGTATTCCTTGCGAGACAGACAGCATGTGTGGCTAGTCCACCACCCTCCTCTATTACCACCACCCCTCTTCCCTCCTGGTGACTAATCTTCAGAGAGGCCCAAATTTAGATCTAAATTATACACAGCTTACCACTACCATTCACGCACCCTAATCACCAAGTCTAGGGTAGGCAAGGCTAGACAAAAAAAGGGCCTAATAAGACATTCTGCCCCTTTGAGATCTGGTGGATGATGATGAAATTATTCGAGAAATGCATGTTGAGAGTTTGAGAAATGCATGTAAATAATACAAAGAAATCACAGGAATTTAAACGGGACCCATAACAGCATTCGACATTTCCATGAATTCGAGATTAGTGTGTTTGAATTTTCTGTGCTCGAGTGCATCTTCTTTTGCCTCAAATTTCATACTCTCAGCTGATTTGGAAATAGAAGCCTGCTGAAGCCAACTTGAGCACAGTGAAAAAAAAGTACTTTTGATTTCAAAATATCAAGAAAAGGTATGGCTTTTAATAAGCTATCAAGCATTTATTTGTTTTCTTCTCATTTTCAAACAGAAATCTGTGATCACTTTGATGAAACATGGATCAAAACTCAAGATGAGGTTTGTAACCCTAACACAATCCTTATGGAAATTAAGCAGCAAATTTTCTTTTCTGAAATTACGGGATGCAGCTCACATGCATACACAGATGAAAGAAAGGTCTTTAGATGGTCATCTACCATAGCAGGTGTGAGCATGTAGTCTTACTTACCTTTGGGCAAGTTGAGAGTGATGATCTGGTCTGTCTGTGGGCCAAAAGACTGACAAAAAAGATGGCATTGTCACAGTAAATAAGTAGGAATTTGAAATAAGTGCATGACCATTAAGTTAAAGACAATGTATCCCATAATATTTTAGATACTGTGAAGTAAGGACAGATAAAACTTGTATGGTGTTTCAAAGTAACGCAGGAAAAACCACAGACATTTCAGTGACATCAAATATCAACAATACCTTCATTGAGACTACCTCTTCTATTTATAAGGATACCATGATTTACATTTGTTCTTAACTTTATTTTCAACCTCTATAATAAAATGCAACATATACACTGACTGGCAAAAACTATGACTGAATGGCAGCATTAGATCACAACAGTTTTAGAAATTGTTTTCACAGGTCTTACCAAATATCCACAGACTCCAAAGCTGATGTACAGGCTAGTAACAAGGACAATTGTTGACACAAAGTATCTGTCAAATAACAAACATGCAGTTTTAAATGAAAATTATTAAAGGCCACAAATATGAAAAAAAAAAAAAAAGACATACAGTAGAGTCCACTTCACTCACTGACGGCGTTTCCTGCAACATATGCGGGGACGGTCTGGTGGTCAATTCAGATGTTTCCTGTACCCTATGCGGGATCGCCTTTATAATTTTTTCACACTGACCCATTTCCCGCAAATGCCCGGGGAACCATCTCTTACCGTAAAGTCACCATTTGTTTCGTTTCATACTGCGTTTGGTGAAAGTCGGTCGGTAACTTTTTGAGTTTTTGAAGAACAAGGGAAGGCACTTCAAAGTGAAAGTAGATAAGGAAAACTGTAGTCAAGTTGATCGTGGGCATATACTAAGAAGGGTAGAGGCAAAGCACCAGCATCTTCCTTGTCTATATCTAGTGCTTCTACAACTAGAGAAAATTTTTTTCTGCACAACAGGCAGAGATGTAGAAACCGTCGCTGTCCGACAATTGGACAACTCAGCTAGATCTAGATCTACATTTTCCAATATTTTCCCCAAATTCTCGGGAAACCCGAAATCTAACCCATTTTTAAAAAATCATTAAAAAATAACTATGTGACATAATCCATTTCTGTTTTCTGTATCAGACTATGTTGATTTCGTACTGTCATATGTGTTAAAATGGTTGATGTGGAACTATGAAAAGTGTGTTTACTAATTTTTTAAAATTCCTCTGAAAATGCCAGTCTTCAGGGTATCCAAACTCAAAACAAGCTCAGTCTTCAGTGAGTTAAATCAAATTTATCGGGACCATCTTAAATAGGTTCGATTTATGAGAGTTCATCTTCCAGTTTTTTCTAACAAGGGAAACAATTCTTGAATGATCTATGGGGCAAAAAAAGAAGAGGAGGCTGCCGCTTTTTCCAGATGTTCCTGATTTTTTAATATTGTCGACAGTGTATTTGGGGGAATGGTATACTTTTCAGCTATGGCCTTCTTGGACATCAGACCTCTGTCTATTTCCTGCAGTATTTTCATTTTCGACTCAACGGAAAGAGCGGTCTTTTTTCTCTTCAAAGAGTTAGAGGAAGCCATCACATAGATCTAGTCTACAAAATAAAGCTAGTCAACCGCAGGCAAAAGAGCGGGCACTATGTAGATACTGACTAGATCTATACGGTGCTAGAACTAAGAAGACAGTGATTGTGACACAGGTGCAACGTCTTATAGGGTTGCCTACACATGAAGTATTGTAATAGTATCGTACACGCACGTATTTGACCGTGTCTACTTGTACTGTAAGGCTCTGTGAGGAAGCTTGATTGATCGATCGACTGCTCGGCATTGCTGCTCCTCATATGTTGCCTCTCACCCCCCCCCCCCTCCGAACACATAGGCCCACTTAACACCGTGGCATGGGGCACATTCATAATACATGTATGTAAATTAATTGCCTAATCCCTCTCCTGCCATCCGCAACGCTGTCTCCTTTGTTTTCTGCCTTGGGTGGGAACCATGTGGAGAGAACAAAAGCCAGTTTTACCTTTGTGGCGGCGCTGACTGGTTCGATTTAAAGGAAACTCACGGCGATGGCTTCAAATTATGCAAGAGGCATTTAATGGGCACAAAGAGGAAAAAAAATTTATTGTTTCATTTTTATTCGAATTATCAGAAATTCGAATTATCATAGTTCGGTTTGAGTGGACTCAACTGTATAAAAATGAAAATAATCTTTATATGTATAAAAAACTTTTTCTTCCATCTTATGTAATATGAATGCTATTATTATTTCCAACTATAATGTGTGCTTAGTGCATTAAAAACAAAGTGTCAGATTAAAAAAATGATATGAATTCTTAAGTTGAGCAAATTATTTGTTGTAAAGATAAAAGCTACATTAAAATGCTAGAAAGAAACTAGGAACTTTTATGAGTGAGACACGATATCTATGCTAAGACATTTCTTACTTTAAGAAGATATAAAGAGTAGATCGAGAACAAAATCCCGACTTAGGCTATGTCTTCCAAATGAAAGACCTGGAACCAAGTATCACTTATTCAGTTGATTAGTCACTGTATTGGTACATTTCAACCTATGAAGTCTGTGATTTATAAGGATATAATGAATTGTTTGTTCCTTACTTCGTGAATTTATGCCTGACCTCCTTGGCAAGAGATCCCTCAAGGGATAATATAAGGCCAGCACCCTATAACAGACAGCAAAATAAGACAATATCACTGCTGAGAAACACACTGCTAACTTCATTTTCTCAATGGCTTATCAAGATTACAAAAGAAAATATTCACAGAACCTGATAAGAAATTTAATTTATTGTGATGAACGCTGATTATTTTCTTTTGTCACAATGTGAACAAATTGTCTCTAGATAAAATCACCTTACATCATGCCAAAATAACAATAAGGCAATATATCGGCCTAAGTAACTTTTACAAAGACAGAAAATACTATCACCAGATGTCATTTAATTCAATGACCTTTAAACAAGCTGTCAAAAAACATACAGGTATAGAAACTAACTGAGAAAATCCATTTAGTAAGGACTTCTGCATCTGACAAACAGCATATAAAATTTGTTGTTGAAAAAGAAAGACGTAAAGTACATGGAGAATTACTTTGTGTGCTTACCTGTGCTTTTATATTGTTTAATGAACCCACTTGATTCCAAGTGAGATATCTATTTAGACCCATAGCTTGTGTTGTTTAACCAATTGCGATGTACTGAAAATTTAAATTAGTTTCATATGATTAGCTTTCTATCTGCCCACGTGCTGGTATTCAATGGGCCATGCTCACCACATATGTGTGCCAAAGAAGTGTGAAATTTAATAACAGTTCACAGACTATAAATGCCCTTTACCTTTTGTTCCAGTTTCCTGCCCAAGCAACTTACCTCATAGCAATAGATTGCAATAACAAAGAAGAAGGGGAGATTTTCCAATGATATCTCTCTTGGATGCATTCTGTGATTTAAAAAAAAACCAATGACTTGACAAACCATAACCATCAATGTGGTTCAACCCCAGGGTAATGCACCAGCACTTAAGCTATGAAATAATTCAATGTTCAGTAAAACTTTAGGTGCATTTGAACTTTGTGCTCATTTGCCATTCCCTTATAAAATGTATCTCATTTTCTATAATAATATAATAATAACTATTGATTTTATCTTTCTAAAAGGGAACAATTCATAAAATACACTAATTAATGCCGTCATACCCGTAAATTAATTATATACAGTAGATCGGCATCATCATACAATTTGAAGCCTTGCGGACATTTATTACGACAATAACTTTAAGTGTAACAATATCACATTTGTGAAATTAAATAAATTAATAAGATTCCATATTTATTCCAACCTTATGTTATTTCTATATTATCTGGTCCTGCCCTCAATCTCTATCTCCTTTTGCAAATGTTTAATTATAGCATATTTGAACTTTATAAGTGGTACATAAAATTATTCTAGGCCACTTAGGCTGCAAATTGATACAACATGCCAAAAATATATTTCGATACGCTGAAAAAAAAAAATGTTTTGGATAATTTTTTTCTAACAGTCTATCCATCACTGCAGTGATTATTTATCGTCATCAGCCTCTCTAATACAGTAAAGGTGATTATAATCAATAAAACATAGAAAGAAATAAAATGAAGTTCAATATCACTATCTACCATCTGCCACTCCTGTTTCACACATTATTGATCACGACCGGGTATACAGGTGTTATTGCAAATAACTGTCTCCAGTGCAGAACGTGGACAAGCGTGTGTTTGATTTGCACCTATATGTGAACTACTTTCTGAAGAATCACCATATATGGGAAAACTTCCTACTACCATTGTACTCTGTACCTACATTTTGCACAGCAGTTTCTGAGCTTGACGGGAATCCTGGTAACTATTAAATCAAATGGTTGATGTTAATTCAAAGTTGCACTGCTTAACATTTCTGTAGTGTTTATCCAAACATGTACATTCCATTGATAAAAAAACTGCCACCTAAAATCCAAGTGTACAATGCATGGTGTCTGTTAGTAAATCTTCTTTTTTTCTTTATCAACATTTTAATTTTCACCTCCACAGCAGTGTCTGTCCAAAGATGTGCAATTGCCATTGATATAAAAACTGCCACCTAAATTTCTAATTCTTTAATGCATTATTACTACATGTATTACTACATATACTTTGAAAGACCAGTCCGGGGAAAAGACATGTAGATACTGGGACTAACACCACAACCACAAAGGAAGGAGTTGGAAGAGATTGGATCAAGAGTAAGAATATGTTTAACATTAAGTAAAAAAAATAAGAATAGAAAAACAAAGGGAAAAAAAAAGACAAACTGTCAGATTATAATGACAAAAGAGGACAAAGAGTTTTCATTGATGATGTGAAAAGGACAAAAACTTCAAAGAAATGTTCAGATTCACATATACCAAAATACTTGCATAATTTCTATTCAGATTGATCTACTATTTTATATTTCTGTCTTGTAATGAAAATTTGGGATTTCACTGCTGACTATACATATATATCATTGATTACAATAATCTTTCTTCTGAACTTTCTGCTCCGAATTGAAAGAATCTTGATTACATATATGAGAGTGAGGGGGGGAAAAAAAGGAGGAGGTGAGAGGGTGACAGAGAAAAAACAACCACCACTATGAATACTTTCCAAACACTTCAGCACCTAAAACATATACAATATGTTTTGTCTGCTGGTAAGACTGTCAGGCTCAGGATGACATGTCTAGTTATGAACCACAAAAAATGTATTGTAATATATTTATATTTGACATACAGGCAATACTGACAACTATAACTTTGAGGCTGCAAAAATAATTATGCAATTTCTTCAGTGCACATGCTTTGTTGAGAGACGAAAAGGAATAAATAAATACTAGAACAACAGGTGACAGTTAAATTTATAAAACTTGAGATAAAAGACTGTAAAGATGAAGAAAAAGTTTGTTTATTAATAAGCTTTGAATTAATCTGCTCTCCATCACCCCAAATTGGACAATAAGAGACTCTGAACATGTGAAAAATGTTTTGAGGAATATCAAAAACAAAGTGAAAACTGAGAATTCAAGACTATAATCCTCCACCGCCAACTAAACTTCTAAGGACGAAAAAGATACCTGATCTCAAAAATGAAAAGAAAAAGGAGGATAAGATCCGTTATCTAAACGAATTTGTGACATCTATAGGGGGAATTGGGAAAAAAAGAAAGAGAAGCAGCTTACGGAGTTTTCTTCCTATTCATAAAAATGACAACAACAAAAATACAACATAAGCAAACATAAGATAATGTTCATTGGAAAAAACACTATAGTATGTTCTGAATTACATGCAGAATCAATCATGTAATATTCCCATGATGACAGAACCAGTCTAAAAATACATTAGCAATGGAAGGACCAATTTATGCCAAACTTTGCACAGCTCTTAATTTCGTTCATAGCCGGAGAGAGCAATTTTCCAAGAATTTTACTGCAGTATGTCTCAAATTTCCCACATAATAATACATAGGAAAATGACAGCCCCCTTACTGGAAGTTTCAGTGTGGTTTACATGTAATGCAATGGCACTGAACTCATCAAGAAAGTTTCCCTTCCACAGTGAGTTTGCTAAGTGCATCATGCAGAGAATGTCTGCAACAGTACTAATGTAATCTATCTTAAGTTTCTGTAACAAGCATTTACTCTCATGTCATTTTGTTCTCTTGAAAAAAAAGAAAAAAAGTTGAAGTTGCTAGAAATAATTCTGGATAAAATCTGCCATGGACAAGAATGGTAGAGAAGATCTGTTGTGAAAAGTCTGACTATTTCTTCTTTCCAGTGTGGAGATATTACAAAAGTAGTTGTATCATTTCATACTGATTAGATTACAATAAACATTTGACTGGTTATATCCAACAACTCATAATGTTTTGTTCCGGTTGATAAACGGATAACAAATAGAATATAAGGAATATAAGAATAAATATTTATCACATATTAATTAA
Organism: Peronia peronii; assembly: GCA_039654565.1. Classification (NCBI taxonomy): domain Eukaryota; kingdom Metazoa; phylum Mollusca; class Gastropoda; order Systellommatophora; family Onchidiidae; genus Peronia; species Peronia peronii. The sequence continues at coordinate 15,716 of JBCEWB010378511.1, forward strand.
TTACCAACTTTATTGTCCAGGTAACATAACAATCAAATTAGCAGATGGACATTAGGAATTAATCTTGAAACACAACATGAGCTATGAGTTTAAAATGGGCTGAGAAAAAAAAATAATGATACTGAAAATAAAATACAGTTAACATGGACAAAGTTTTAGTGGAAGGAAACTGATATGAACCTATAGTTTTGGTATCAGTATAAATAAGTGTTACTGCATAGACACTGAGAAATCTTATGATGAAGCAGATAGCTAGGGAAAAGTCAATTTGAGCTAAAACAAAATGCAGTTGACAGATCTTTACATATCACTAAGGAAACAGAGTGCCATGGTGAGTCCCATTCAAATACATTCACAAGGAAAATGAAATGAGATGTTGAATCAAAAAGCACTGAAGAGCATAATCATGAAGAAAGATCCACTGCGCCAAAGACTGAGATAGAATGTGATCAGTTTTTGCAAGAGATTTTGATACAAACTGGACGTTTTTTTTAAAAAAAAAGCCTGTCTATAACTGATTAATTTAGATCAACACAGCGCAGACCAACAAGAAGTTATGGCCCAAAATTATCACTTCCGATCCCAAATTGTCATTCATACTGGCAATGTATTTTACAATCACATCTTCATACTTATGAGCAATAATATACTATTAATTGCCAATTAACACAAGAACTAACATTGCATGGTGGCTGTAAACACAGGAAAAAGACCTCAAACTAAATTCTTAAATAAAAATTCATGTGATGAAGTTCTATAGATATTTCTGAAATCTTTTGTTAGAAATGGACCATTACATTTTTATTTCCTGTGTTTGTACTTTTTGTATGTGTTACAACTATGACTACATATATGTATGTTCATCAAGCTCTATTCTTTCTTTTAAAAAATGGCCAACATTACATTAAACAAATACATGTATAGCAAGAAATCCCATAGCAGTGACTCTTGATACAAAAAACAATTTTTAAAAAGTTGCACAAAAGCACACCAAAAAAAATCTTATCACCCGCTGCCACAACATAAAATTACTTGTAAGCATTAAACTCAGGCCCTGGTAATATCCCTCATGAAACAAGCTCAATTTATTTCTTTTTAATAAATGATCACATAAAAAGCAAGAAAAGAATGATTTATTGTTTACAGTTTTTCAACTAGAGCTTTGATCAGTTACTAATGGCATTCATCAAATGACCGTTACTGGTTTATCAACAGGGAGTAATACTTTTAATGAAATCTTTGTTTTCTTTTGTAATTTTGATATTTGAGATGTCCTCTGACAATAAGAAATCCTTCACATAGTACATTTATTGCCAGCTCAAACTAATAAAACTTTCTGATGTTATTGTACTGTTCCATAGATGTAAGTTGGGATTTTCTCCTCTCATTTAATGTAGCATCAAAGTCGACAACCAAATCCAGAAATATGTCACACAACCAGGTAAAAAACAATTGCACATCAAAGGAAACTTCATCTAAATAATCAAAGTTCACTAACTAAGGGGTCATGGGAGTTAATTTTGACTGTGGATATCTCAACCATTTCTTTTAGGAGTATAATATACCCATTCCACTTTCATTCACCCCACCAAGAATTCTATTGATGAAAAATTTGGCACCAGACTCTCTCCCCCGGTTGTGTGACATATACTGCAGGCTTGAAACCCTAAGTACTGAAGGTAAAGCACTGTCATAGTTTTCCTTCTGTTTCTCCCCTCTGGCTGGGAACTAGCAATACATTCCAGTCATGTACAGTGCCAAGCAAATGACCTTGCACAGCTTACAACATTGAATAGTCACACTATTAATATGACAACAAGACTTCATTCACAAAGATGACATAGCACATGTTTTACTTACTTGACTGAATGAATGTGCTCAAAGTCAAACCAAAAGACCACACCAAAGGCAAACAAATTTGAACACTGTGCCATCAAACTGGAAAACAAAAAAAAAAAGAGGGTGAAATGTCATTTTTGTGATCAACTGTTAAGCGACAGTAACTATTTTCACACTACTTACTGTTTGAGTGGTTGATATTGGTGCTGTATGTTTTTCCTATCCTGGAATACAGGAAAGGTTCTTAACATAACTCTCATGATATTGAACACAGTTTCCATATTAACACTGAAACTGTAATTAGTAGATTGCTGAAGCATCAACATTGCCATGGCAACGTTTATTCATGCGCAACCAAATGATGATATGAGATAAATTATTTTTATATTTTCAGTAAAAAATATAATGAGCTAATCGTCAACTACATCAGCTTCTTGACAATTTGATGGCACTACCCTCTAAGTATGGTCTCGATCTGTTTCTACTATGGAAGTCGCAAAAATGGCTCATATGGATTACTGTATTCCATTTAAATGATGTAGATTAATTACTGTCAATACGATTATGACTTTGTTGGTGTTGTTTGAGTGTTTCAAATGGCAAACATACTGTTTTGCTCCTTAACAATTTGGCGGCACTATCCTCTAAGTGTGGTCCTGATCTGTTTCTACTATGGAAGTTGCAAAAATGGTGCATATAGATTACTGTGTTCCATTTAAACGATGTAGATTAATTACTGTCAATACAATTATGATTTTGTTGGTGTTGTCTGAGTGTTTCAAACGACAAACAAACTTTTTTGGTTGACTATTTACTGGTGTTGTACTTTGTACTCTAGGGAAAGGGTTAGGGTTAGGTTTAGGTTAGAGGTGGGGTAGGATTAGGGGCAGGGGTACATTCTGATAGACTTAAATTAGCAAGCATAATCATGTGGTAATTGATATGTGCCATTTTCGCGACTTCCATAGTGGAAACAGACCGGGACCACATTTAGAGGGTAGTGCCCAATTTAGCTAACCTTACTAAAGCAATATATGTAAACTGAGTATACCCATTTCATATGTTTGAGGTGACAAATGGTCACCAGTAACAAGAAAAGGCCATTTCTAGTGACTTGGTTAAATCAAACAGTGAGTTTATCAACAGGCGATAGAAAATTCTCCTATTGTGGCAGCTCTGCTTCAATTTCCCTACCATCCTTAATCTGTCAGGCAGCAGTCTATAGAATTACAAGCATTACACAAGTGTTCAGTATGAAAAAAATTCACTTTAATTTCACTCAGCACTCATCTTCTTGTCAGAATCTGTTAACTGTTCATTCTAAAATCATTGAATAAATGACGGCACAACTGAGTCAAAACTTAACAGCTAATGTTACCTTGTGAATGCCAGGCTATTCAGATGTCTCAATAATGTCAGCAAGCTCAAAGGAGGTAGAATTATAAGCAACCACTGTGCTCTGCAAGAGAAAGATTAAACATATCATCTCTGGCATCAGTCTGACCATGCCCAAGTGGAGTTTATATACCACAGTATTCATGATGATAACAGGCTGTACAATCACAATCAAAATGCTCTGAGGGAAATAATGAATTAACTTGGGAGTTTTCAAATCATGGATTCTAAATTAAACAGACTAATAATACTTCAACTAAAAATGGTAACCATTTTTTCAAGAGTCTCAGCATGCCTCTCTTTACAAATGAAATAATCATCACATAATTTCAGCACTTACGTTGCCACAGCTGGTACGAAATCTGACAAATTCTTGCAGATGAAAATCAGATATGCACAACAAAATCCTGAAAATTGAAAGAAAGTACTTTTTGTGACTCAAGAGCTCAAAAGATTCTTTTAAAAATTAATAACATAGGATTATATGTGATTTACTGCTCTTCATTCATTAATCTTTCTATCCACAGCAAAAATACAACTTTAAATCCTTTTGAAGGATTTCTGCCCAATTAAAGTGAAACGTATTTTCTTCTCCAATTATTGTTAAAACCAAAATGAGCTGTGATACCAGGAAGTGTCTAACAACACCTCATTTACACCATTATAATACTAGCTCACTGTTTATGCTTGTTTGTTTTTAGGTTGGGTTTGGTTTTTTTTTGTATGATGGGCATTTGGTAAATCTGGTCTGGGAGCTCATATTAACTGAGTCGGAAGATCTATCTTACAGATATTCATTACTTATATTTTATTTCTGTTTTTGTATGTGTGCCTCCCATGCAAAGTTATGTAGCAACAGGTTTGCCACATAGTTACCAAAATCACAAAATAGAATCTATTATGAACAATTACAATGAGGCTGTCTACATCATTCATGCAATATCTATGGCAGGGAGGAGAATATAATGTCAATCAATTTCATAGTTCATCTGTCATTTTTTTCTTAATGTATACATGTATTTATGAATGGAATGACATTAAGATGTTTCACATTGTGGATTCATCTTTTCTCATATATATATCTATTGTATGCAATTCACTGAATTGTGTCCCATGGTTTTCATGAGTTTCTATATAAGGTCATAAAGGATGATGTCCATCTGTCTCCATATCCTGAACCCATTTCCTCACAATAAATGAGAGGCAACAATACTCTGCAAACAACACCTGCTGGTGTCAAAAAGACAATATAAGCTGGATAATTTCTTACCTATCTGAGACAGAACAATAGCAAAATCAACCAGCAGCCTGCCTGTAGAGCCCAAAGACTCATAACCTGTTGATTAAAAAATAATAGCTCATATTTATCTACTGTGACTGAATTTATTTTATACTGCTTATTTTTGTTTAACACGTAAAACTTAATTTCAGCCTTACAAAACAAATGACAAAGGTTTTACATTTTTGTGCAGCACGTACAAAAAATAAAATCAAAAATTTTTCAGTGAACTTGAACGCCTGCCAAATGGCACATTTTGGGTTCAACTTTTTTCTACAAGTCTCTCATAAGTGAGCCAATTTCCTGTTAAACATTTTGACATCTGTGACAATGAACCAGGTAATATGACCTATTCAACAGCATCTGATTTCACCTATGAATTTTTAGTCCTATTGAAATATTTCAGTAAAGAAAAACTATTTTTCAGATCATAACAAAGTTATGTTCTAATCCTTATGAGATTTCTTTATTCATATCACTGTGTTCTCATGATCAGGAGCCATTACATCCATTCATCTCACAGATTCAAAATGTATATTATCTCTGTGATCACCCTGACTATTGATTTATCAGCTGTTAGCATCCCTCCCTCCACCTCCCTAACCTTTCATGCACATCCTGCTCCAAATTCAGTAGCTATCTCACATCAACTTATTCACTAACTACAACAGCAATAAACACAAATTTTCAACATAAATAAAATAGGAAAGTAGATAGAAGGGCCGGTTGAGGTCGACAGGTGA
>JBCEWB010378622.1:0-20967 GCA_039654565.1 Peronia peronii
CCACTCTTCCTCCCCCCCCCCACCCCCCTCCCTCAAACACATACATCCAAAACCGGAGTTCCTTTCATTTTTTTAATTTTCAGATTTCCTAAAACCGGATTTATACTGACAATCACTTAATCCACGGATCATCAGAATTGTGGCAGGTAATGTTGATTAGAAATCTAAAGCTCTGTAATAATATATTTTGGAGTCCTAAACATAGAAACAGCTGCAAAGTCAGCTCCTAGATACAAAAAATTATACATCAACAGTGTACATCAAATTACCTTTGTTTCATAAATCCAGACCTTTTTAAATCAAAATGGCTCATGCATGATGTTTGTAATGATGACGTAGAATATTTGAATTACTGTTATTATTGACATTACCATTATATTTTATAGAAATGTCTTAAATTTTAAGTTGGACTGTAAACTGGCAATTAACTAAATGTCTCGCAACCAGTCGAAATGAGACGTAAGTCGCTGGGCTAGAACCGAGAAATCGGGCTTTGAATATGATGAGGGGGGTCAGACGTCGAATTTTTTTTATTGCTGAAATCGAAGGTGCATTCATTTCTTAATAAGACAGTATCGGTCTTACCCTCGATTTATAAATATTTCTTCATTAAGATCAGGTTTTTGCGAGGTAGGCATGTAGATTTATGCATTCGACCGTTCATTCAAACTCGATTTTCTCGGAATTTCGATCATTCCTAGGGGGTCTCCCCTTGTCTCTTTAAACTGCAATATCTCTGGCTAGAATAAAGTTGGCTCAGAACGTTTTTCACCAGCCGAAAGAGTATAAAATACGTTTTCGCATGATATCAAAAACCCCATATGGTGAAAAATCGACATACTTCTCATTTTGATTGGCTGTGAGACAAATACACTAAAAGAAACCAACAGCAATCTGTAGAACTAGATGTCTTAAACACTGAATACAAATTAATGATGGTCTTGACCAAGTTTTCGAACTGTTTTGATTCTTCATCGAGACAAGGATTTTTTATTATTATAATCAACATCATCATCAGTAGCAATGGGTCAAGTTAGTTTACAAGTACTGCATGTCAATTTTCATACAAGGCTGAGTTGAGGCTCCGTGCATTTTTACGCTTCGGCTGACACCAGATTGTCGCAATTAGAGTTCACCAGTATACCGGGAAATCTCATCGACCCATGATCTTGCCTTGGCCATATGTTTGCCTTCCTTCTTGGCTTGACCTTGTTAGGGTGGGTAAGAAATTTATGACTGAAACTCTTCGCTATGAGTATGAGTGACAGACTCATGGCCTATTGAATCCCAGATGTCTTCCAAATAATAAAAGTAGTGAGTAGTGTTAATGATTTAATGACGTAGGAAAGCCCCTGACGTAATTCTGCGTTGGGATTTTCCTGAAAGCTTGTGTTCTACTATTGGCCCGGACTGTGATACTCATGTAACGTGAAGATTTCTTATCTTGCACCCTAAAACGGTTTCACATAAAACAATTATGCAGCGCTGACTTGGGCTTGATGATGAACTGATTTTCACATTTTCACAGAGGACATACAACATATCTTGTAAACTGATGTCACGAACTTCATTATTTTATAGAAATGTGTTTCGCGACAAAACAAAGACTGTGAAATAAGTAACTAACTCCATACGTTTTTATAATCAAACAATAGATGATTAATAAATTGAAAATTGATAAAATACCTTTTACACGACATCATCATTGACAATAGTATTACCATCATCATTGAACAAAGCGCGTACCAATCCATGAAAGCAACAAAATCTCGGTGCTGAATTAGTTTTCGATGTTAGAGATCACGTTTAACGTTACTTTAAGCTCTCTTCGGGAATTTCGCTTTATTTCTTTTTTTAGAAAAAAGAAAATGAAGGGTTAATACCAAAAAAAAAAAAAAAACCAAACAAACAAAAACAAACAAACAAACAAACCTGGTAGGATACATTGTTGAACTGTAAGAAAATACTAGTCCTAGGCAAAAGTTTGAACAGCGTCATAATGGTCATAATGGACAGATTTTTTTTTCAAATTGTCTATGATTTGTTGAATCATTTTATCTTAATTCAAAGCTTTTTAAGAAGTTATTTCAGTTCTTAAAGATAGTTGGGTTTTTTTTTTTCCATAAAATATTAAAGTCGCTGAATGTGATTTGTGAGACTACTATAAGTGTTACAATAAAAATACATCAGTAAATTCTTTTCGAAAAACGACACAGAAAAAATGGTTCTAGAAGCCACGCAAAAGTTTGAAAGAAATCCGCCGTTAAGAGCAAAGTTAATGAGGAAAAACGTAGTTCAGACATTTGCCCGAGGACTACAAGATCAACTGCTTATTGCTTTCACAAGCCAGTGCATAAAGATCTCTCTTGTTCTATAGTATGACCTCCAAATAGATCAACAGTTTATATTGGTCATAATTCGTGGATAAGTACAAAAAACAAATTCAGAGCTATTCTTGTGCCAGATTACTGAAACCATTACGTCGTCCATTTTGTTTTGTTTGTTCATGTAGTGAATCTATTTGATATCTGGCTATTAGGCGTACTGAGGACTTACATAGCTAGAATATAGACACCAAAAATAGTATCATCACTTGTTCCAGCAATAACAGTCTCTGTAAATCTACGAGGCACTGGGGCAAATTATATCTAGCTCCATGAGTAACATCTCCTCTTTATATCATAGCCGAAACTGGCTGCCTCAACAGATCCGCAGTTTGCCCCTTTTATATGTCGAGTTTACCCTGGAGTCTGTCGGGCTTTGCTACTTATTTGACTCTCCTGTTCACTATCATCTACTCCTGCCGATTTCCTCTTTCCTTCTTTCAGAGACATCTAGTTGGTCCTTTCCAAAGGCACTTTGTTACTGATTTATTTTTCTGCCACCCTCGTATTCCGAGGGGTCGGAAATTTCCTGAAACGTGGCCGCCCGAGCTTCAGAAACAAGGAGAATATCAATTTCATGTCGGAGACAAACAAAAGTACCTTAGAAGTCTGATTTTAAGCTACTGTCTAAAATCTGCACATTTTTCCACGTTCTACCACCATTACTATGTCATTCACCATAAGTATGTTGCGCTCTTCCACATCAATTTATCTCAGGCACTCCTAAAGAGGTTTCAGAGTCTGTGACACATCAGTTTGGAATTACATTTCTCTACCGTCATTATTAATGCGTCATTGTTACTTCTGATTTCTCAAATGCAAAGGTTTCACAAGATGTGTGTTGTGATGTGATGGTATAGTTAATCAAATGTACGTGTATTTTTCCTCACAATTTATGGAGCCCACTGTTATTTTGAACTCGACACTATGCTCGATGACATCACAAAATCGTCATTATACTTAGAAATGTTAAGGGACCACTCATTCCAAAAACTCATTTAATTATAATACTTTGCATATAAAAAACTTTCCAAATACCACACTATACATGTATTATAACAGGTCATTGCTCTTGTCTGCCAATTAGGCCACTCCCCCCCCCCCCCCAACTCAATTTTTTTTCTTAAACATGGATAATTATCATAACTGAACTATTACATCGGTTTCTTCCGACACTTCAGATTCCGAGTTAACTTACTCCATGCCACAAAGTGGCACTCACTAGTCCTCAACAAGCACACGTGAAGGATTCGCCCTCGGCCAGTTACATTAATTTGTTCAAAGAATTCGGTAATGGAATGGCTGGTTCCTGGAGAGATAGCTGAACTTCGTGCACTCTGCTAGGTCAAGTTGTTATTTATTGTTCTCATAATTGTTTCTTTTGATAGGCTTCCTGACCTATATTTTTTAAAGACGTTCCATCATGTGTCATTCTTGTCGATATTCAGAGTGTGATTACAACGGTTGTTTAACAATTTGTAGACCATCGTTTTAAGATGTCGATTGTGATGTCTCTGCTTATTTTTTTACATAATGAAAACTTTATCTGGGAGTTGCTAGTATCTATTTGTACTATTTTGTCCCAACATAGTGAACGAAATTGCCGAGACCTTGAAGAAGGAGTTCAGTCAGTGTAAAATCTCAATATTTAATAATTCGAATTAATCTAACTAACCACCTCACAACCTTGTGGAATACTTCAGAAACGTGAACATCACTAAGCCTATACTAAAGAATTGTTGGTTAACTTAAAAATGAGAGAGAATGTAGTTGTTCTGATGTTTCAGTCATGATATGTTTTCATGTTCAAGATTATGACGGTTTAGGCCTTGGCGCAATATAAGACGAGTATATGTCAAAAAGTTATAAATTCTTTATAGAACTTTGGACTGGTCAGCTTTAATTAACAACGGAAAAGGAAGAGCAGAGAGTAAACATCAACTTCTGTTTCATGCTTCTTAAAGCAACTGCTGGGTTCCTTAAAAATAGATCCATAATGATGATGCTCTGTGCTGAACTGCATGTTTTGAGGCGGTATTCACGATTCAAGAGGGGTAGAACTTCACTTGAGGATGATGACAGATGTGAACACCTCTCAACAAGTACAATGCAAGAAAAAATGGAAGAATGCTCTCCTCCTCCCCCCCCCCCCCCTTCCCCTTTGACATTTTTGGGATTGTGCACCGTATATTAATATTTCAGGGACAGACATACTGCCAAGATTGATTTCTGCTATGAAATTCTGAGACGGTTAAGGGAAGAGGTCACATGAAAAAAAAAAACAAAACTTTGGCGTGACAGCAATCGGATACTCCAACAGGACAGTGCGCCTGTCCACAATGCGTTATTCACTTGTAACATTTGGGCCAAACGCAACTTAACCCCTTCACTGCCAGAACTACTACAGATTCCTTCTATTTTATTTTATGGGTAGAATGCAAAGACTCTTTTAGCTCCTACTGGTCAAATATGAATTCAGTCAGTGAAATATTGTTTTTGCCTGCCAACAATTAAGTGGTCAGATTTAATTTTTTTTTTTCAGACAGTATGTTTTCTCAAACCTTGTGATTGTAAACCTGGCAGTTAAGGGTACTGCCTCTTCCTATCCATTGCACTCACACGCTTTTGTCCCGTTTGCCTTTCTTGTTCCCTAAATGAAATTTTATCTCAAAGTTGCAGATTTGATATGGTGTAAACAATTTAACATGAATCGCAAATGGTTCTGGACAGGCTCGCAGACAACGAATTCAGGAAAGTGTTTGATTCATGCAGATATACTGAAGTGGCGTATCGCAGACTACTTCCAAGAAGATAGAAGCGACATCTAAATATGTCAACATTTAAAAGATAGTGCTGGAATTTTTTTTTATATCATCTGGTATATAGTATATTGTTTGGAAACTAACAAAGGTGCAGCTTCGATGGGTGAACCTTTCAGCAAGTCGGCCTCTTGATACTTCTAGTATTAATACAAAGGTCATGTGACTGAGTATAAAATAGTATATGCAACAAATGTTGAAACACAGACATAGACAAAACTATCACGAAAACCTTCAACAGAGTAAGGCATACCAAAATGTGATAAGCGTATCGCTGATGGCAGAAATGAATGAATTTCTGTAAGGCTCTTGATTGTTTCTTACATGCAACAAACGCCTAGATCTACTTTCTTTTCTCCGAATATTTCGATTAAACTACAACAACTGTGCTTTCGCCACGGAGTAAAGCAAAAACTAAGCTGCCATGTGAACCAGAAACCTATCAGGCAAAAATATCCAAGCAATATATATATATATATTTATATAAGCTGGTCATCTTCCAAACAGCACTGTTCTCTGTCATTTATCATTCCTCCATATTGAACTTGTAGACCTCAAAGAAACCAGCAATTTTGTAGTCAAAACATCACATGTACTCTCGCAATTGTTGATATAAAAGGCACATAATTTCACAAGATTACGCGCAATGGACTTAATTAACTGAATTGGTCTCGGGTACTACAAGATCATTACCGTCTCTTTACTTCCGGTTTTTCAATATGACTAACATTCCTTGAAGATCGATTGATTTGTCATCACTCCAGATCTTTACCAGCCACTGTTTCTGAACTTCTTTGATGCTTAAACAAGAATACTTTGATAATCACGGCATTTTATTGCGTGGCCCGGACACAGCAGTTTGCTGTATCTTCGCATACTAAGCGTGCATCACAGAAAACTGCAATGTTATGGAGATCATGATTAACATACATATATAATATCTAAGAGTGGTGGATCAAGGTAAAATTACAGAATTTAAATTTTTCGAAATCTAACCCTTCCGCGAGTTAACTATTAGTACTGATTAACTCATTTTCATAACATTATTGGTACCCCTGACCCTCTCTTACTTTTTTGAAGGTAGAAATGCAGACCACGATCCTTAAATTATATTATAGTATAGTATTGTATGCCAGTTACATATTCTTATATTTTGCGAAATGATTAATAATATATAATTTTCGTATCATTCACAAATCATATACCGTTACCGAGCAGTGATATTGCTCTGTTGTGAAGAATCAGATCCACTACTTGCGTCGATAACTAGAAACCTTATACATTGCTTCACATATGAGGTCAGTGCACTGCATTTTAAGACAATACCAAAACAAGAAAAGTCTACTATTATCATTAACTCTGAAGTTACTACTCCTTTGATAAATAAAATAATTATGTTGAGAGTTGTTGTTGTTTTTTAACCCTTTGTCAAATTCCGAATAATAGACATTCTTTTTGGGTTCGTTGCATAGAACAAGGCCTTTTATCATTATTATTATTATTGTTTTTAAACTCAGGACACCTCTATATCGTGAGTCCCTTTTCCACATCACTCCATCCTGCCGTAATAGGTACTTCAATATTATTACAGATGTATTAAGCATAATGTTGGGACTTGTCCGCAAACTGTTTTGTCCACTGAGCGGAAAATTGATTCACACAGCTGTTACTGCCCATCAAGTTATGATTGAAAGCGTGTAGGTTGTTTAATACGTAGCGTTGTTTTAATACGGTTTCAGTAATTGGCGACAAAAAGTTTCGAGGAATTCACCATCTATTTCTATAATGTTTATTTTTTGTGTTTATAATCTCTTATGTTTAGTCTTCCATAAGAAAGGACAATACTCTTTTCTTTGTTTAATGCAAGATGTGAGCCTCTTAAATTTTCACCTCTCAGAATGGAATTGCAGAGATGATACGATCTGCTCATATATCCATTAATTTTCTTAAAATTCTGATGACCAGAAACCTCGACATCCGTTACTGAAGCCATACTAACTGAATATTGCAAAACTTTTCTTTTTATGTTCACGTACAGAGGAAGACTAAATTAAAGATCACAATAGTAGAAGAAAACATTGTAATGACATTCAATTAATTTTTTTATTAATATTAATGTATAATTAATATTAATATTAATATTTAATAACCACAATTACAAAAGAATAGACTAGATCAAGGATTTGCTCATCATACTTTGCACTATGTATAACTTTCAAAATAGCACACATATTCATCTCAATGCCCAGATACTTACTTGTCTTAAAATGAGACTGGCATTTAGAATGTAAACGGCATTTTTTTTTTAAAGAGTGTGCATTATTATAGAAACACTGAACTCCATCTGTTTCGATGGCTACTTTTAGGGTTTAAAATGATAAACGATGATTGAATTTGACACAGAGATCACACTATGTGTAATCAGGGCCCTGTTCAAATTACAGCATCAATTGAAAAATAACCTAAAACCAACATGCCCTAAAATATTCTACCGTTGTGGCCGAAAAGTCTCATGACACTAATCTCATGTGTTTTTGATGACATGTGTTCAATTCCTTGGATTATTGGCATTATTAATAAATGGTTTTTACAAGCGTTGTTTACTGAGTTGAGTTTGTTGTTGAAAGATGTTGGTGACCGATTTTTTAAAATTAGATATATAAAGATTTGTCCATTAAGTTAATTTCTTTATCGTCCTTCAGTGTTCTGGGACTTTTCGGCCACTTTGTACATAACATTCAGTAATGAGCTGGCAGAGGCCGGTCTTCAAAAGCAACATACAAAACAGTTACTAAACTGCGGTTTCTTAGAATGCTTTTATTCAAACAACCGCTTTTTCAACAAGACATCGATCTGAAAGCCTTGGTAGACAATAGAACAGCGCTGCTTTTATGTAACGCAATGTTTGCCTTCTTCAAAGGAAACGATCGACAAGGCAGAGAGTTATATCCTGTCCCGTTGGATAACTCCACATTTTCAACCCCCAGTCACACTTAAATCATGTTTGTTGAAGTTTCAGAGATAAAATCTGCTAAAACAGTTGGCGGGACACTTGTGGTTTGATAATTGACTTCTGTGATTGTCCACAAAATCTCTATCGATTCTGGTAGTGACCAAAAAAAAAAAAGTGAAAGATTAGCTGAAATTGATGGGAAGCATTGCTCTTTGCCTTTATGGGTGTCTCACTTTTTTTCTCCTTCTGATAAAGCACAGCAATGTTTTAGGATCGTACGAGAAATGGGCTTAGAGACGACCCCTTTTACTGTGACTGTAACTCACCCGTGTGACTGTAACTAGACGTGATGTCCACGATTGTAGCTGAAGATGATTCAAAGACTAGAGTGGAAGATGATACCCATGCTGTAATTGGAAGTGGCCCTCATGACCGCAAATGGAGATGAGAAGATGGCTTCTGTGATTATAGATGTAAGTGACCCTGTGACCGCGGCTGGACGTAATCCTAATGATTGCAGATGAAGATGACTCAAATCATTCTATCGGCACCATGAACAATGTTCTAGTTCTGAAATTAATCATTCATTCGCTTCAATGATAAAGACATAGCAAGGTGGAAGAGAATGACTTGATTTGCTCTATTTTGTCTTACTTCTCATATAGCCCAAGTGTACCGCGACACATTTTGATAGAGTCAAAGCACATCACTTTGCGACCCAGCCACTTCGTTCTCAAACCCGCCGTCAATATTGTAGATTCACAATAATTTCGGGCAAAACAAGGAAATCTGACATCTGAATTTGCTTCACAAGCAAAGTCACTATCCTCATAACATTATTTGCAAAATTGTCTGGTTTGGATTATCTTCTATTGCCACAACATAATGAGGAAATTAGGTAAATCGACAAGATGAGACAGTTTTTTTCTTCTTTCTAGAACAAGCACAAAATGATTATCATTGTGCAAAACTCACGGAACCTCATGGTTTGGACTTTAATTTGTCTACTGCTATAGACCCAAAGAATCAGTTCTGGGGAGATAAGATCGCGATCGATATGATGACAACCACCCAGGATTCTCCTCAAAAAGAACTTCGTAAAAAGATTGAGCAGCTTGATCTTACCGTCGAAACTATAAACTGTAACAGGAGAAGAAGTCAAAACTTGAATCGTTTAAGACGATACGGGGGTCTCGGTGATCATTCATAAATAATCGATTTGTCCCAGTATCCACTAGGCCTGAAAAGAAGAAGAAGAAGAAGAAGAAGATATATCGGGCAATATTGGAATCGATATGGAATGATGTTGCTATCTCTCAATATTATATAATATGAAAATGTATTTCTTTCTTTCTTTCTTTTTTTTATTAATTAATTCATTCATTCAATATGTGTTTGTAATTTACTTATCATAATTTGTTTACTAAAGTTTTAGTATGATAAATGGCGATATTTGCAATTCTAATTCGGAGTGTACTTTAATATAATTAGAATACATTTCTGGAAAAGATTAGTACTATTCTGATCATCACACAGTAGTTGACTCAGACAGATAAAGCAGATCAAATATCGACACAGATCACTTTAAAAAGGTTTAAAGAGATATCCTATCCACTTTCTGCACATGAGTTCAGTGTTCATGTCATTCAAAATACAATAAATGAATGACAATGAGCTTGCTCGGAAGCTCGCAGTGATCCGATGTTTCCTTTACAAATACTAGGCTTAAATATAGGTCAACCCAATACTGTCCTGTAACCCAAAATGTATGGCAAGCGTGAGCACCTCAATGTTGATATTTTGGGTGTTGAACTGAACGTCACTCAAAGAAAACATGTTTGTTGTTTTGGATGCTCTGCGAGCGGAAGCAGAAGAACAATAACATAATGCGTCATTCTATCAAACGTACAATTCGGGTCTAACACTCTATCGAATATATTGTTCATTATTATCGCCTTTTTAAAATTACATCAAACATAATAAGCTTTTTTCGGCTTTATGTAAATAGAAACACAGATCCACATGCAACAACGTTGTGTGCCAAATTTCATAAGGATACATTCAGTACTTTTCGAGTCCATGAGCCTTTCATGGGATTCGTTGCAGATTTATAGTATAGATACGTTGGCAGACACTTTGACTTTACAGTGTGGAATATGGGCCATTATTGTACAGATAATTACATGCAAGGATAACAACAATAAGAAATAAGACAAGAAGAAAGATGGGCTAACTTTTCTTGCATTTTAAATTGATATGGCTCAATACTTTAAGCCAATGCTTACACTTTGATTTCAGCTTCCCTAAAGCCAAGCTTGGTGTTAATTTTTCTCCACGAATTTTGAAACAAGAACAAACCATTTTGCATCGGCCTATCATATTAGCGATCTCGCGTCATTTTGGTGCTTTGAAGACACCTGTCTTTTTCTCTTCTTTTTTTTCTGAGAATAGAACAATTAATTTCTGAAACAAAAAATACAGAGATAATGCTTCTCCATTTGGAAAAATCTTGATAATGAAAATAAACAAGTTTTCTTTTTTTCTTTCTTTCTTTTTTTTTTTTTTTTTGTGAAGGCGTTTCGAAGAAATATTACAGTCCGGTTATTTCATTACCTCTTGGTTGCGTAGTTGGTTGAATTGAGTTGGTTGGTGGGTTGGTAAGTTGGTTGGTTCATAGTAACATACGTAAATAAAGAGAGTTCGTCGGCTTATAAACTATCTAAGAGTAGTAAGACCAGCTAATCCATAGTTTTTGTCATATTAGTCGGTGAGGAGAAAACAAAAACCGGTCTATGTAATTATATGCGCTAGGAGACAATTCGATTTGACAGTGTGGAATATGGATCATATTCTTGCAAGTATAGTTCGACAGTTCTAGCGAATGCTGTCAGCTCAGAGTATCCTCATTCATTAAATATACTGTTTTTTAAAACCAATCACTGTGACATCAGCGATCATTTCGCGAGCTCACTTCTTTGTTGCTCTATCTCCATTTTTCGCATTTTGAGTAAATGGAAGTTTTGTGTTCAGCAACTGCGTTTGCACATTAAATGATCGTTTTAATGAAAATGTTTCTGTATGGGGGTACAAATACTATAAACTGTTTGATTTTATCAGTTGATATGAAAGAAATCAGCTTTAGTTCGTCAAAATTGGGGGGAAATTCCTCTGGAGATAGCAAGTTCCGAACTTTTTGAAGGTTACAGTTAGTCTCGTAAACGTTTAGGAGTATTTTTTTCATTTTAAATGTTTTTTTAGACCATGTCTTTTCATTTCAACCTTTTAACCGCTTTTCATTGTCTACAAATTGTTTAACATGAATGTTAAATATGACCGCATAATTAGGCTATTTTAAGGCGCTGAATCATTTCTTAATGAGACTAATAAAGTGCAAATGCTGTAGTAGTGATTGCTGTGGATCAAGTTCCATTTTTTTGGTCTTAAATGTATATGTTAAGTGGAAACGAACGAAACAACAGCCTGTACAAAAAGAGATTCTGCAGAGACACTGGAGATGGATCGGACACACGCTCCGGAAGCCTGCATCCAGTATCACAAGACAGGCCCTAACCTGGAACCCCCAAGGGAAAAGGAAAAGAGGCCGACCAAAAAACACCTGGCGCCGGGACTTGGAAACAGACACCAAAAGGATGGGTTACACCTGGGGACAACTGGAACGTCTGGCCAGGGACCAGGATGCCCGGAGAGCTTTTGTCGTTGGCCTATGTCCCAGGGGAGATTCCAGTGGCTTGTGAATGAGTGAGTGAGTGAGTATGTGTTAGTTGTAATAATTATATCATAATAAATAAGAACTTGTAAACTAACTATGAAAGTAACAATTTTAACGATTTCAGAATGGTATCTCAATATTTGTTTGTCATAACTAAATTACATTGACTTACAAACTGACAAACACAATAACAAGAGAACAAGCACAGACTTTGGAAATCAGAAGGATTGCTTTATTATAGATATCAACCAATGTCAAAAGGTAACCAATTTTACCCATGAAAATAAAAACAAGCTTTGAATTAAAATTCAGCTCTCCTTATTTAGTAAAAGATTTAAATTTTTCATTCCAGAATCAAGGGAATATGCAAAGGTTTGAAAAGTGCCTCTTCTAGAATGTGACATGAATATACTGATGAAACTCCTGCTGTGAATTGTTTTATACAACACACAAACACTATTTCAAAATCATTTGGACATAACATAATGGGATAAGTAACATAATGTCGCATATTAGATGAGCGTAATATTTTTTTACGCCTTACTTACCCCACACAGAGGAACATTGATCTAAATTCAGTGAATATTTTCTGTTGTTTTCAAACTAGCAGTAATAACACATCATTTCTTCTGTTTTATTAACAAATACAGACAAAACATATGCTGCTTATAACATTTTAAATGCTTTATACTCTTCGTCAGATCACGGAGATATGAATAGATAGGGTAAGCTTCACCGTTATTCTTAGTAATCTGATTGGTTAATTTGGACTTTGCACAAGATAGAAATAAACTTGCTACAAAATTTGTGGACATAGCACAAAATGATTTTGAAAATCTACCTGTTAAGGCAAGTTATCAGTGAAGTAATTATATTATATGGTAGATTTATTATCTCTCTTTCACATAAAACATATATCTCCAAATAGCCCAAAAGTGAAGATAGCCCAGCAAAGAACTGAGCTCGCGATTTTTAGCTTACTTTAGGATAGGTCTTATTAAACGAACGACCTGAAATATGGATTTTGCTAAAAAAAATGCGATTCTGGATTTTTGTTTTCTCTTAAAAGTCCTGCCTTTTCTGCATATAAGAATGGTATCAAAAAATGGATCTGTCTATTCTAACGTGTTGACCAATGGTCATTCAACGGGTGTTACGGCCTACTCTCAACTAGGATTTGGCTCCATCTGTCTGCTACATGCAGTCACAAATCATCGCTATATGATTATATATAGGCAAAAAGTGCATAAGACACTTGATTATGACCTCTTCTAGCAATATCATAAACCGTAGTGCCAGGGATGGACATTGGGTGAACACCATGAGGCGAAAAAAAACTGCTGATCATGCAGATTATCAGTGATAGCGCACTAAATTGAATTTCCACGTCCTATAAATAGTGAAATTTTCCTTTCTTTCTGCTGCTTCAGAGCTCAGTTGTGGACTACATGCCATAGTAAAGGTCAAGACACTCTTGGTTTGGACAAAAAAAAAAAAAGATATGGGGGGACACATATAGACCCTCAAGAACGCAATATTTACTCTATGAGAGTCCTTATAATGATGGGGGATAAGGAGCAAATTTCGAGAAAAGATACGCCCGGAAAGCCGAAAAACGGCAACGAGAGACACAGAAGTCATGGAGAAAGAGCTAATATGTAAAAAGGTGATGTTCCGAGGCTGAAAGCCGAACACAAAATTCTCCATGTCCATTTTTCGCTGAAAAAAAAAACTTCAAATGCGTTTTTCTCAAAACCCGGTTTTATGACAGTGTTTTGATATCTACTTTTTTGTTTCGAAACCGATTCTAACCAAATTTGGTATACATCATTTTCATAACAAGACCCATTTGGTTGGTAAATGTTAGAGAAAAATGGGTTTTTAGTATGTAAAAACGGCGAAATTTGATTTTTTTTGTTATATGGCATTTTCAAAAATTGCTAGAAAATTTTTTATTCCAAAAGGAGGGTTGAAAATATGCAACTTTATAGATATTATATTAAACAATATATTCACAAAGTTTTATCAATTTCTATTGAAATTTGGCGGAGGAGATAGATTTTAAAATCAGTCAATTTAGAGACGCCGAAATCCAATATGGCCGTGTTGCCATGGCAACCGTATGAAAAAGTCTTTTTTAAAAACTGTTTTCCTCTAATTTGAACATGCCGAATTCAATGGAAACGGTGAAAATAGTCTATATTTAATAATTTTTAAAAAATCACCTCCAGGGCGTCCCCCCCCCCTCCTCCCTTAAAATATTTGTTATATGCCAAATATATTGCGTACTAGTTATTGCCGAATTCGATTTAAATGGTTAAAATAATCTATCTTTAATAATTTTTAAAAAATCACCTCCAGGACGTCCCCTCCCCCTTAAACTATTTGTTATATGCCAAATATATTGCGTAATAGTTATTGCCGAATTCGATTTAAATGGTTAAAATAGTCTGTCTTAAATAATTGAAAAAAAAATCACCTCCATGACGCCCCCCCCCCTTAAAATATTTGTTATAAGCCAAATATATTGCATAACAGTTATTGATCTGTACATTTTAGAAAATGTTAGCCGATGCAGAAGTGGGATGTTAATTATAGGGTCTTATCAAAAGTGATGTTGTTATTTATTTATTTATTTATTTATTTATTTTTAATGATTTTTTAAATTTGTTTTATTTATAGTTCTTTCTTTCTAACTCTGAATTTATGGTATAACAATATACCAAATAAATTCTTAGGTAATCTTCGTTACAACAACAAAAACAAACAAACAAACAGACAAACAAAGAAATCTTTTACTTTGTCGTAAAGTACAAAAAGAAAATCATCACAGTAAGACTGATGCCTCGGAGGCCAAAAAGAATATCAAATTATATGTCCACTTTTGTGGTGTATTACTTTGCCCGTAAGGGCAAGCATTCTATATTGAATAAGAGAGAGAAGGGACACAGTTAATTTAATGAGAGAAAAAATTTTATGTAAGGTATTTTCTAAATTTGCAAGACTGTTCTTCTTTTTCTCTGTTTTCAAAGCCTAACGATTTTAATTAATAATAGGCATGGAGAGAGTGGATTTTTGGTTTAATGGGCAAGTAGTATTGCCGAAAGAGAATAACTAATTTATCTAACTAACTAACTAACTAACTAACTAACTAACTAACTAACTAACTAACTAACTAACTAACTGAGTAACTAATTAACTAGCTAAATAACTAACTCATTAACTAACTAGCTGACTAACTAACAAACTAAGTAGCTAACTAACCGACTGACTGACTGACTAACTAACTAACTAATTAACTAGCTAACTAACTAATTAACTAGCTAACTAACTAATGAACTAACTAAATAGTCATTTAACTAGCTGATTGATTATTAACTAACTATCTAACTCACTCACTAACTCACTTACCCCACGCACTCACTTACTCACTCACTTACTCACTCATTCACTCACTCACTCACTCACTCACTCACACTAACTCACTAGCTCCTTAACTCACCCAGTAACTAACAAACTGGCTGACTGACTGAACTAACTAACTAATTAACTAAAATGCTAAATCATCAAATCACGCACTAACAACAAACTAAATCATAAATCTCTAACTAATTCATTTTCTGAATGTAATTCCAGAAGGGAATTAGTGCTAGATCTAAATAAATTACACTACGTCCCTGGCCATATTGTCAGTTGTAATCAGCCAGACATTATTTGTTTTTAATCCTTTATTGAATTTTCTTTTCCGAAAGTAAAAATTGAACAGAGAGTCACATTCAACAATTTGAATTGACTCCAGGCAAGTCACATTTTGACAGGTCATCACAACTCATAAGGAAAACAGAACAAAGAGCTCAGCCAAAAAAAAAAAAAAAAGAGCAGAGACAAGGGAGACAAGCAAAATAGGCCATTCCGATTTCGGTGTGACCGTAGAGAATAATTAAGGTGAAAGGTTGTCCTACATAACGAGGGGAGATAATACCATAGGTCTCTAGTGACATCCGTGGACGGGAGTCCTTCCTCTGTCCGTGCCTGAACACAGCCGATTTTCGCACTGACAACATCCGTGTTTCCGCTCCCGTGGAGTCCTCGATGTCCTGGACAGACAGTTGTACAATGGGCACGTGTGAATGAAAAATATGCAGTCAATTATAGACTACGCACGCTGAACCTTGACGCTGCTTAAGGGGAGGGGGGGGGGGGAGGGGGGGGGGGAGCAAGAAGGAACGTCCTGATTTTTTTTCCTTAATCATTTCTTAACCTTTTCCATCGAATTCAGCATGTTCAGGTTAGAGGAAAATAGTGAAAAAAGAAATGACTTTCTCGAACAGTTGCATTTGGCAAACCGCGCCATCTTGGATTTTGGCTTCTGGAAAATTGCTATCTTTGAAATCTATCTCCACCGTCAAATATCACTGGAACTTAATGAAACTTGGTGAACGTGAAGTTTGGCATAATACCTAAAATGTTACGTATTTTTAACTCTTCGTATGCAAATACAATATTTTATAGAGATTTTTGAAAATGACATGTAGTGAAATTTCAAATTTCAGAAGGATGTCGTGGCCGAGTGGTTAGACGTCCGCTCCTCGGTGAAAACTTAAGTCGCTGGTTCGCATCTTACCGGGTGATGGGAAAGATATTGAACCTGCTTGCTTTTTTTTTTCACTGATTCAACAATCCCTGGCTTCTTGCCTACGGAAGCCCATGTGTAGCCTTCTCGGCTAAGGACGATTTAAATTGTACAGGTCTTTTCTATGTATGTTTAGCAAAGAACCCGTGGAGTTAAAAATCGAATGAAGGGTAGGCGGAGGCACTGCCTTCCGGGCAAAATTTCAGAATGCGAAATTTCAACTCAAAAAATTTTTTCTCACCAAACTCAGCACGCATTTAAACCCGAGATAATTCCAGTTTCTTGGGATTGAAGAGCTACATAATAAGAAACAGAGGAAAAAACTGCAGTGAAAGAAGAATCCTCGTTATGGCATCAATCAACTTTAGATCGACTCGGCACTTTCCCTTCTGACAGTGTTTTTTTATTTTTTTTTATTTTTCTTATTTTTGGCCACGATTGTCCAGTCGAATTAATGCATTCTGGCACCCGTCAAGAACGATTATCGATACCCTCCATATGATCTCCCTTAGTCTGCGATATTTTGTGAATTATCCTGACACTGATAACTAGTTTTTGTGCAAGTGTCTGCACGCAAAGCTGTACTATAACGGCATTATCGTTTTTGGTTTTATTCCGTTCTCTTACTGTCTGCGCCACAAGTATTACTATCATTCTTTAGAACTGTTCTCTTTGATTCATAGAAAAGCTAAACCTTTATGAAGCCGTAGTTTGTGTGTGTAATGTCTTTCTCTGTCTCATACCTCCTATTTATCTTTCCATCTTTATCTCTTTCTTTTTATATCTTTCTCTGTCCGTCTGTCTTTATATCTTTTCTTGATCTTGAACAAATTCACTTGCTCAAATCCTGCAGTTCCGTACTCTCTCCCTCCCCTCTCTCTCTCTCTCTCTCTCTCTCCATTTCTTCTGTCACGTAATCCGTCTTCTCTGTCTCCCATCTCCTTTCTTTATCTCTCTTTCTCTCGTTTATTTTTCTCTCTCTGTCACTGTTTCTTTGTCTCATGTGAAATATATTCACTTGCTTAAATCACGTATTCACATTTTTCTCTCTCCCTCTCTTTCTCTTCTTTTTCTCAGTCTTACTGTCCGTTCTCCCCTCTCTCTCCCCCTCTCTCTCTTTCTCTGTGTCATAAAAAATCTGTAAATCTTTTTTTTTTTTCTTGGTCTATCTCATTCTCTGTGCTCCATCTCCTCTCTGTCTGCACCTCTTAGTCCATGGACCTACTCTGTTCACCTTTCCTTGATCTTCGATTTCTAAGACCTCCGCCTCTCCACCTCTCTCCCCATCCTTTCTGTTTCTTACCTTGTTCAGCATTCTTATAACCCTTCCCTCTGTTTTCCTTTTCATCAGACTCTTTTACCTTCTCTCTATCCCTCCTCTCATTTCCTTCACTCTCTCTCTCTCTCATCCCCACTCCTCTGTCTATCGCTCTATCATTTGTCCTGCACTTTTCTCTCTGTATCCCTTATTTTCTGACATTCCTCTCTCAAAGTATGTGATTTGAATTTCTCCGATAAATTGACCTTTTTTAAAACTCTTTTTGTGTTGTTGCTTGTTTGTTTAAGCGAGATCTCTACTTTCAGATTATTGCAGGGATTGCTGGTAAAACAGAAGAATGCGCATTATAACTCTATTCACTCTCACTTATTTTCCATTTCATCATGTTATTTCTTTTTTTCCAAAATTAATTTCTCCGGTCTTATATTGCTCCAAATTGGTTTTCCTTTCTCTCCACCCTTATTTAATCACTTTTCCTATCCCTCTCTTTGCTTCCTTGACCTCCGGCGGAAATTGAGTATTTTATTAAGAACTTTTTCTTCCCTTTCTTCTGCACTGTTTTCTGAGTAATTTGGAAAGTGGGTCAATAACAGAAACTCACGTTCATACCTCACTCAAGACTTAATTCTGTGAATATCTCGAAGAACTGCCTCGTCTCCTTCATGTTGGTAGTAATGTTTCATAACCGGTAATTGTTGCTCCTTACTGTATTGTGTTCACGCCAGAGGGGAAGCTGGAGTGTCATCTCCAGGTTGGCGGGATACTAGCCTGGACAGGATAATATGGACAACAAGCAATTGCCCATGATGCATGTTCCTCCCCCCCCCCTCCCCCGCCTCGTCCACCACGTCGATGATGGATCCAAATGAACAACAAGACTGTTAAGTTTGGCACCAGTAGTATCGCATGGGCTGCCAGCTCGAGGGTGCAAACAACGTTGAACTGCCATAAGGGCTCCGACTCCAGAATTTTTTTTTTTTTTTTTGAGGTTTACTCTTGATACAGGTGACCCACTTTTAAGTATTGTGTGTTGAATAATAATTGTTCCGTTAACTTGTTATGCTTGCCATTGTTGGGCTCATGAATTTAATTGTTTATTTAGATCTCCAAAATTCTACTATTCAGGGATCACACACTGTAGTTGACAAAACCTGCTTCGAATATTTACACGAGCTACACAAATAGTTTAAAAAAAATGTTAGTGAATAGTGAAGGTCAAAAATTCTTAGCTCAACAGAATGGGATCGAATAGGTTATGGCCGATCTCAGACGTCAACTAGAGACGCTTTGATATAAAGCCGCACCGGCATATCACGCTTCCCTAATTAAGTATCCTCCAAGCTCCTTGGTATCCTCTCATTAGATTGCCCGGTTTTTATCTTGCTTGAAGCCAAATCGCAGCGGAACTGTCTGTGGAAGCGAGAATGATGGGGGGAAAAGAAAAATATGCTTCCTTCCGCCGGTTGTAAGTGTGATGTGAAATCACGATCACTTACTACGGCTCGCCGGCACATATACAGTTGTAAAATCCGAAAATACGTTCAGGTTAGCCGTATCGAGTTTCATCTTCTTTGAGTATCTGCATGTGCAAAGAACGCAAACTCCCTTGTCAATGAATGATTGACGCTGCCTGATTGTTATTATTATTATTACCACCGTCATCATTGATATTGTTGCTGTTGTTTCTGTGTTTGTTGATATTGTTTTTTTTCTGCTTCTACTCCCGCTGTTTCTGTTGTCATACGCTGAAATTAAGAACAAGTTTACACAAGATGTGTAAGACTCCCCTGGCTCGATAAATAGTCTGAATCCAGGACACGATTCAGTTATAGAATATACTTATATCATACACTTACAACCATAACGCTGGCTCTACTTGGCCAAAAAGAAATAAATAACTAAGACGATAGAGACGACTTTCATTTCTGTTTTTGTTTTCATTAGATTTAATATTAGGTGTATCATAGAACCAATTTGACAAGGGTCTCTTGTCACAACCTATTAATCATTGGATCGGGACGCCTTTACAAATAGCGCTGTAACAAAGTAAACATCTTCTATCGTCTTTAAACCTCAACCTTCATTCCTTGAACACGAATTAATATTAGCATAGAAATCCTGACAATTCAACGGTTTCTGCTTTATAATTTAGGATTAATTTTTAGAAAATAATGTTGACTGTTGAATATGTATGGATTTCCTGCGTCACAGTTTTTAAAACTGTATTGTTTAAGACAGTCTAGTCTGTGGTTACAAAACGGTCTATGCATAACCCACGACTCTCTTAACCGGCGTTTAACTGGATATGTGACCACATAAAGAGTCAATACCTCCCCCTTAGAAGAGTTTGACATCACCAATAAATAATTTCGACCACAAGCAGTGGTGATATGGTCATTTTATTTCGCTACCAAAGATGTAACAAATTGCAAATAAAAGAAATCACTTTTGAGGAAAAAAGAAACAAAGAAAGAGCAAGCACTCTGCCCACATTCCCTCCCCTTTCCGCTTTAAAAGTCTCCATAAAAATCAATGATAATAATAATAATAGTAACAGTAAATTCTAAAAGCAAAATGCAAATTCTTTATTCTTTACATCATTTCATGCTCTCTATTAAGAAAAAAGTTTGTTGCGCTCAATGTCATAGAAACTGTTTTTGTTGGTGTTGGTGGTGGTGGTGGTGGTTGTTTGCTGTTGTTTTTGTAGGATAAATGAAAGAGAAAATGAATGTGTTTAACAATTATAAATTTGAAAAACAAAATTCTAGTGAACAGCAGTTTATTCAAGTGTATATATTTACATCCCTCTACTGCTACTCTTTCAGGAATTCTACGTATAAACTATGAATCATACCAGTTGAATCATTATTAAGAATAGCTCATTTGGTATAATCAGTATAGTGTCCAGTCAAAGTCAAGATGAAATTTATATTATATGAAATTAATCAAGAATTCGTTAATTGTCTTTCTTATTTGTTATATGCATGCTTACGTACGTATAAAGATACATAATGTATGCATAAACACATACATTGATATATACATACATACCTACATACATACATACATACATACATACTTACATACATACTTACATACATACATACACACACACACATACATACATACATACATACATACATACATACATACATACATACATACATAC
>JBCEWB010378731.1:0-17183 GCA_039654565.1 Peronia peronii
TCACTAGCACATCTGACCTCAGTCAGATTATGCCACAGTCAAATGACCTAAAATCAAAGGGAAAAAAAGTTTTTGGGTGCCCCCCCCCCCCCCCTTCTCCTTTTCTCTTAAGTATCATCCATATTTATCTTTGATATATGAGTAAATCGGTAAGCTTTTTGTTTACGTTTTCCTTAACTACATTCATGCATCTCCTGACAGATATATGAAACCTCAACCACACCAAATTTTACTTCTATGTCATATAACAGTGACCTTTGTTGTGATCTCCTCTACGTTCCTGCATCTTTAATCTGTCATTTGTCAGTCTATTCCATATATAGATCACTAGTATCTCTGTGCAATATAAACACTTATAAAGCCATAACAAGCCACAACTGAAAGATCATACTCAAAGGATGAAAAGCATTCTTCATATTTTCCTTCTCTAAGCTATCCCAACTTGATTTCAGTGACAAGATCAAAGGGTAAACAATGTACAAAAATCTTTGACAACTTACAGTTGAGCAAGATGCACCAGCAGAATCCATCTTAAAGTAGTTAATGGACTTAGAGACTGTCTCCATGTTGATTCTGTCTATGTTGTCTGGATCAATAGTCTCCACTATACCAATCACAGTGTTTAATTTTGTTTTCTCAGCCAGTTCAAATTTTCCTGATTTTGATGGTGTAAACTTCATGTCAAGTGGTGCTTCATTGATGTCTGTCACTGTGATAATGAAACTCGTCACAATCTGGAAGCAAACAGTGAATATATCACTGATTGTTTCTCTCCATGTTTTATAAATCATATATGTTGATTAGATTTTGTTATACAAATTGGATCACTTAAAAGATCAATTAAAAGAAAACATTAATGAAGACAACTCTAGCAGCATTACTAAAAGAAGTGAAATTGACACAAGTTCAAACACATGGAAGTAAATAATTTGTAATGTTTATCTAAAAAAAAGACATAAAACTAGTAAAATCTAAGGCCATCAATATCCACGGAAAGAATGGTGACTTTTCAACAAAGTGGAATGGTCAGTTGAGAATACATTTGTTTGATTTTTATAGTCAACTGGTGTGTCTGACACTCATTATCAATTTTCATAAATATAACTCATATATTCACTAAACATAACAGTTGAATGCCAAGAATGGACAGGCAAAATGTTGGATGGATGAGCTAAAAGAGACTAAACATTCTGCAGCATTTAACTCACAGATTTTGTTGGAATCCCATCATCTGTAGCAGTGACTTCAACATTAACTCTGGGCGCTGTTTCAAAGTCGAGACCACCACTGACAACCAATGCATTGTCATCGACTGTGAAAATATCTGAGTTTGAGATGGTAAAACTGACTGTCTGATCTGCATCAGGATCTTGTGCTGATAGCATACCAACCAAACTGTTTACCTCAGCTCCCTCAGATATTGTGGAGGCTGGAATAATGATAAATCATAACTATGTAACACATATTTTACATCAGAGAAATATGCATTGTAGCTGTTGTAAAACAGATCTTACAATCACAATCAACTTGTTGTTATTGTTATTGATATCACACATTCTGAACCTAACTGTTGTATATTCTCTCAGACAATGAAAGGATTAGAGGCTCTACCAACTCTATCATTAACTACAATAATAATCACACAATGCAAGACTGACACATATAAAATCACTTTGTTTCTATTATAGACACTGAGTAAATGTAATGATTGTAACATTTAAAATGCAGTGGTTCTTGCCTGACAACTGTAAATCTGTTGGTGGATCATTCTGGTTTATAACTTCAATGTCCAAAACGAATTCTGCTGACAGTGATGGGTTCCCATTGTCTGTTGCTTTGACTTTTATTCTATGAACAGGATGATATTCATAATCAAGTCTAGCTTCTTTCAATATCAAATCTCCAGAAACAACTTCAAATAGTCCGTCACTGCTTTCTGTCAGCTGATACGTAAAAGTCTGACGGAGTTCTGCTTTGTTGTCAGGATCAGTTGTCACAAAGCTCCCAATTTCAGTACCAGATACAGCATCCTCTGGTATCTAAATTGAAAAATAATACATGATTAACCAAAATATAAGAGAGTCTCCAGATTGTTGGATAGATTTACTTTTTAATTAACATTTCTTCAAAAAAGAAGCAAAAAACTGTAAATCTGGTCATTGTCATTACAGATATGAATTGGAAACAATGCATTACACCTTTATCAGTAATGGAGTGAAAAATGTACTTTTCTATAATTTATGTTTTTTTCATCGTCACAGTAGGATTTGAAATGAAATATCTCTTCACAGAATCATTGCAAAACTAGAAACAAGGTTACAACTTATTTACATTATATAGGCAGAGCACAATACACAATTTCAAATCTCAATATTGTATAGTTCAGTTATTTTCCTACCTTGTTTCGGGTCAGGATCACTTTAGCTGGTATCTCATTCTCATCAAGAACTTCAATGGTGATCTCTTTCTCTAGAGACAATGATGGCTGTCCACTATCTGTTACTCTCAGTCTCATTTGAAATTCCTTGACAGTTTCATAATCGATATTTGCTGCTGTTGTTACCTGAAGAATATAATAAGTAAAACAAAGTTTGCCTGCATTGATTGGAACACATATTGTCACAGTTACTGAACATGGTTCAACTCCTAATTTGTGCTCTCTTATATCATTAACAAAATATCTTCAAAGTTTTCAATCTCCTGCATTTGGTCTTGAAAGTAATCAAAATGTAAATACCTGGCTATAAGCAAATACGATGTAATTATTGCATTATCTTTGTCACTCTAGCTTTATTTACAGCATACATTCTCATTTTTTTTCTCTTGTTTTTAGATCATTAAAAGCCAGTAGTATATAAATGACTATCAAAGCTACTACATCAAAACCAGTTAATTTAATCATGCTCAAGAAATTTGTGGGTAAAAGCTTTTTCATACTTCACAGCAATGATACTCTACATTTTATGGCAAGATTGAGTTTGCTTATTTTGCCAACAATTTATTTTTCCTCATGATGTAGAAAATGGATGTGAAGTTGCAATTGTAGAAAAAGATAATGATGATCATTATTTCATTTTGCTGTTTCCATAAACAATACGAACCTTCAGTTCATTTCCCACAATGTAAAACTGTGAGCTGCCAGAAGCTGAGTAGGTAAATGTCTGCCCTTGATCTGTATCCACTGTGCTGAGAGTGGCTATGGTTTTACCTTTTGTGTTTTCTTTCACTTTGACAATATTTGTATCCTCAGCATTGATCAGAATGGACTAATAACAAAATAAAATATAATTTTGTACAAAAATAAATAATCAGTTGATAAGAATAAAGAATACTATTTTAGGTGTAAGATCACCATTCCCATACCATAACATAATATTGGTCCCCCAGTGGGTTGATATAGAATGTTTTTTTTTACTTTATGTAAGGCTAACGGTTCTTCATCTGTTTTTACGCTACAGAAATCCTTTATCAGTAAAATAGTTTCACTAAAAACAAAGTAAATTGTACTTATTTGTATCAAGAAATTAATTAGATGTTTACTAAAGACATCTTTTAAAGAAATATAACTCTTTGTAACTCAGTAATTTTCAAACTTACCTGAGGAGGATCGTTCTCATCTTTTACACGTACTGTGAATGTTTTGTCTAATTGCAGACCTGACTTGTCAATCACAGACACAACAACAGGGAAACTGCTCTGTTCCTCATAGTCCACCTCTATACCCATGAGAACACTGGCCACACAACGAGTACCCTATAGATGCAATCAGGAAAAAGCAAAATTTCGGAATGATAGGAAGCAATGAATTATTCAAAACAAAATGGTATCAAAATCTATTTTCTTCTAGATGGTTTCTTTTCTCTTTTCCGACCCAAAATAATATGAAACACACAATTATTGCCCAATCGTCATGGTAAAACTTTCCAAAGTGTAAAAAGAATATCTCATGATGGGAAACATAGAAAAGTTTACAAAAAAAACAAACAAATTCATAACAGTTTATTTGAACAAGTGTTATGATATGCAGTGCATTAAATTTTTCATTTGAAACCAAATCACTAGATAAACGATATTTAAGCTTCAAATCTATATCAGCTATGCTATTTCATTGTTATAAAACGGTATTGTAATTATCAGTTCTATGTTAAACTCCTCACTGAACCAGGCAAGATCTAAATTCAAGAAATAAATGTTATTTTATTACTTAATAAATCAAATATGAGAAGACAAACCTTCGTCAAAGTCAGACAGCCTGGATTTTCTACTGTCAGAACATCACCAGAAATAAGGACTGTTATGTCCTCATCATTATCTGGATCAGTGATCACAAGTTGACCAATGAGTGAGCCAGATATGGTATTCTCTCCTATAACAGGTTGGTCTGTGATGAAGCTTGGAGATTGGCTACCTTTTACACTTTCTAATGTAACTGATGATGGAGGTTCATCAACATTGAGAACTTCAAATTCAAAAGTGGATCGCCCCTGAAATGAATAGTTCCAGATCTGGCATGAACTCAAAATCAGATTTCTGAGAATCAGAATCAAGAACAACTTTAATAAGATTTAAAACTACAGAATTAAATATCATATTTAAAACAATGACTGCAAAATTAACATTTTTTACAATGTCTCCTCATTTCTGAAAAAAATGATATCTTCTCGAATATGAAAAAAGTGCAAATGACTATGCAAATGTATGACATCAGCCATCCTTTTCATTATCAAAACAACTGTTACTTATTCTGTAACAGTCAATATTTGTTCGTTCCTTTCGGATGCATAATTGACCTTTTCACAATATGTGAAACCTTTTGACACATTTAACCAATCTATCAGTAAATTGGCTCCTATAAAAATTTTGTGCTTCAATGTTTATTGTTTTTCTTATTTTCTCTGTATTGTTCATTCCATTTCTTTTATGCATTATACAAGCCATATGTTAATACTTCCTGATCAAAACAATTTTGTGTCTGTTATCCCCTACAAGGAAAATTTAGCACAACTGATTACATCTGATTCCAAAATGTTCACACATGTGAAGAGTTAAGAGTAAATTAAATGTTTTAAATGATTTGAAGTACCAGAACTTACAGACTTTGGTGGGGAGCCATTATCAGTCACTACAACATCCACAGATATGAATGACTTGTCTTCAAAATCCAGTAAACCATCTATAACAAGACTAGAGCCTACTGTCCTGAATTTATCACTATCTGAAGTAGAAGTGAAAATTTAAAATTTAATGAAACTAAACCAGAAAAAAAAAGTGTAAACTCCAAGGCATAAATTAGTCTGCTGTAGGGAGAGAGGCAGAGCAGATTTTGTATGTCATGATATCTAAGGTTGAGAAACACCATGTAATTTCAGAAGCTTATAACATGAAAAAATATTGTAAGCACTTTGCATGGGAACTGCAAAGTATATCCAATAAATAAATTTCCTTCATTTATAGATAACTCTATTTCAGTTCAAGAGCATTCAGTTAAATTCATCTCTGAGAATTACCTAACAGGATGACATCCAGCTTTTACAAAATAAATTCTCATTATATGTCATTGTCTGTCCATTGTTATAAAGTCTGAATGTTAGCGTATCATATCAGTTAAAACAAAAAATAGTTGTCTATAGTTGTCTCTATACTTCTCAAACTCCAAAACAAAAGTGCTGATAAACACGGAGACAAAAAACTTATGATGTATACTACATCATTCTGTCTTGCTGTTTATTAAAACTATTAAGACACATAAACCTATTTGAAGAGACCTGTGATGCAAACTGCGATACTACCCACCTAGGAGAATGTCATTTCAGTATTAAATCTCTATCTCTCAGTTAGTATATGACAGAATTCAAGAACTGACCTCTTCCTTCAACAGAGAACTCAAAACTTTGTCCAATGTCCTCATCAGAAGCAGATAATTCTGTCACCACTTCTCCCACTTTCATATCTTCTCTCAACTGGGATATAGTAATTGCAGAGACTGAAGGGGGATCATTCTCATCTATCACATTGATAATAAGAGGAAAAGATGCACTCAGCCTGGGGCTGCCAGAGTCCACCACTTGAATCTGAATTTCATGTGACTGCTGTGCTTCATAGTTAAGGCCGCACCAAATTGCTGAGCACTCTGCACCTTTTACACTCAACTGGAAGGTGAAAAAAGATTTTCATGTATGAATCCCCACTATTTTCATACAACTTTGAAATTCATGGTAAAAAGGGTAAATCAAAATTTCAACTGGTTCTTTATCAAGCCAATCTGATACAATTTAAATTGTCAGATTCATATATGGGCATTTGTCTCATTCACTCAGTCAAAAAATCTTTATTATAAAAAAGTTACAAATATTGTTCAAAATCTTAAAATGTCTCACGGCCAGTCGAAATGAGACGCAAGTCGCTGGGCTAGAACCGAGAAATCGGGCTTTGAATGTGATGAGGGGGGTCAGATTTTGTTCTTTTTACTGCAGAAATCGAAAGTACATTCATTTCTCAAGAAGACAATATCTGTTTTACCCTCGATTTATAAATATTTCTTCATTAAAATCGAGTTTTTGTGAGGTAGGCATGTAGATTAATGAGTTCGACGGCTCATTTAAACTCGAATTTCTCAGAATTTCGGTCATTGTTGGGGGCTCCCTCCTTGTCTTTGCAAATTGCAATATCTCTGGCTAGAATAAAAGTAGCTCAAAACTTTTTTCACCACCTGAAAGGGTATGGAATAAGCTTTCACATGATACCAAAAACTCCATATGGTGAAAAATCGACATATGTCTGTTTTGTTTGTATGTATTCTACGTTTTGTTTGTATGTATTCTAAAGACTTTCAACTAGAAAAAACTTACAATAGAACACTTGCCAGCAGTACAATTTGATATCCTCAACCAATATCAATGTTCTAGTTGTTCAATTTTACAATTCAAAAGTATTGATGCACATGTGGTATAATGGATGAATTCTGTCATTGAAATATGAATGAAATTTTCACTGCCTTTGTCTGACATACTAAGTAACCTATTTAATATTTCTAGTTTTTAAAGAAGTATTCTTACCCTAAGATTGGATTGATCCAATTCAAACCTTCCAAATGCATCATTCAAAAGTTTATATTCAAATGTCTGACTATTTTCTACAATGGAGCCATTGTCAAAGTTGTCAGGATCCTCTGTTTCTAGTTGACCAATGATTGTTGTTGTTGGACTGCCCTCAGATATCTTGAAATTTACAAGGAAAAAGATTGTCATAGATTATATATTTTAGATATACTAGGATAATATAATACAGTGTCATATGTTTTTATTTTCATTTTAACCGTACTGGACAATAATGGATACATAGCTTAGCCGTAGTTAAAAAGTCAGGAAAGATTATCCATTTATAGAAGGCTTTGTTTCATTTTCTGTGCAACATCAACATTTAATCAGTTTGACCAATACAGTAAGCTCATTATTGAGTTCTGATTCTGTTTTCTTTTTTCTTATAATTAACAATACCATCATGTGAGAGCAAATTATCACATGAAGGCTTCTTTCTCAATCTCCATGACATGTAAAAAAATCTGATTTTAAGTCAAATGAGATATTTTCTACCATGAAGATTCTAACTCACTGTATTTTGGTTCAATCTAATACCACTTGGTCTCTCATTGATGTCTGAGACAGTCCCATTGAATGTCTTAGAAAAAGAATTTTGAGCAGAATCCATGACAGCAATTGTAATCTCAAATGTACTCTTCTTTTCATAATCAATGACTGCATCTGCAATAAAAGAAAATAGATCATCATTGCTTAATATGGCTGTCACAAATTCACCTGGGATAAAACCATAGTAGTCTGTTACATTTGTTAATTTTTGTTAATTTTTGCTCTTTCCCTTTATGGTAAAACATGACTTTACTATTAAAATTTATTACAAGTATCACTGACACTGGGCATTTTTGATATCCTTTTAAAATATAATTGCATTCTAGCACGTCCACAGATTCTGGCAACTAGAACATGAGACTTACTTGATGCGACTGACAGCTGCCCTGTTGAAGACAATGCAAAAAAGCCATCTGCATTCTGCATTAAAGTAAAACTGTGAGAATCCTGTTTGTCCTGATCGTTTGCAGTAAATTTCCCAATAAAGATGTCTTGGCTATTCTCAGCAACAGACAGTAATGTTTTGCTGAAAACAATGTCCTGTTGATAAAGCATTCCATTTTACTTCTTTGTTTTCTCAGAAATGTGATTTCTGCAGACACACAAGAAAGGATAGTGAGGGGTAAGGGGGTACAAGTTAAAACTATTTCTTCCCTTCTGCATTGATTTAATATTGTATAGTTTTAAAACCAACTTCCTCCAGCTTTTCAGATATCCTCTGGAACATCAATGATAATGAAATGTTCCGAATACACCCAGAACTCACCACCTAAGAGCCTGGTCCACTTAAGAACCTGCCTCAGTTGTGAAACAGGATTTTTATTTTACTATAATTTACCCACTTAAGAACCCTTTTCAAAATGAAAAATCCGCCTCAGACCCAGGTGTCAGGCCAAGACACCTGAGTACTCATAGTTTAATTTGATGTCAGTTGTCCACTTGACAGAAACATACAATGCTAGGGATGATAATGGGGAAGAAGTGGAAAAAAACAGGAAGATAAGGAGGGGAGATGAATTGATGTACATCTTGATTGCATAATTGGTTATGGCCACATGTAGAATAGCTTTTGTTTGCTCGTAGGACAGAGCTCATAATTAGTTCTCTGTATTGGGAGGAATAAGTTCAGTCTCCTGACTGATCAGTTTTGAACACTGAACTTCAGTCAATCTAATTTTCAACACTGTCTAGTATATACTTCAGTAATTACAAGTGAGTACTCATAGGGTAACAAATACATATCATGTTTTCATTAAACTATGATGTTATCATGTGGAAACTAATCTGATGTTAGAAAGAAGCTTGGCACTACTGATTATAAACGAAGAAAGGTCAGGAACTGTTAATTACAAAATACACATAGACATACTGTTAATTACAAAACACACACAGACATTCACACAATGAAAGCTGATCCTATTCATGTAGATAAATCTTTCAGTAATGCTGATGATCAATGAATAGCAATGGTCAAGACTTGTTAGATGGGTCACAGAGCTTTCAAGTCCACTTTCTTTGTCTCCTAGTGATCCGGCTCTCAGGAAGAGACCATTGTTCCTATTTTTGTTAATTTTTAAAGAGATATATGAAGGGAGTGGTTTCTCTAATTTCTTAAGTTGTGATGATGCATGCTTTTTTTTAATGGAGACTTTACAACCAATTGTTATCATTTTGGATTTATCTCTGTACTGAAAAGCACAAGAAAATAAGTCTAGAAATTGCGACAACACGGCGTCACATTTTGGCTCGAATCGGGACTTTTAGTTTAGGCAATAAATCTCGCCCACCAGCACGCCTGACGCGGGGTTAATGGGGGTCACGAGTCAGGCTTAGGCGATAGTGTTTCTAGGTCACATTGTCCTTATTAATAGGTGATTTTGATCCTTTGTATCTGTCGTCTTTCAATTACCAGCACTCATCTGCTGTTCTGTATTCAAGAATCATTTCTCGGCTACAATTCTGTGAAAACGCAATATTCTTGTGACTTAGTTTTTTAGTTATGTTTGTTTGAAAACTTCATGTAAAGTTAACAAATTTGAACTATTATTTCCTAAATATTATCTTCAATTACACAAAAGTGGCAGCTTAAACCTGTAAAATTTTTATGTCAGCATTTAATAAAATGCTTCTATATTGTTCAGTGCAATTTTCATATCCACTTAAGGCGTGGTTGTTCCGTAATAATTAATTAAAAATGAAATCTCGACTGTGAAATAGTATTACAAGGCCATATGAAGTCTAAAAACGGCAGTAGAAACTACTGCTGGCTTTCTATGATTTCTCTAGTGATATGTATTCATGCTCCAGGAGTGATGGTTAGGTTTAAAGATAGTATAAGCTTAGCGGTTTCTTACTGTAATGTATGAGAACTGGAGGGAAATTCAAATTCAAAGTAGAATATTCCCATCTTTGATCTGATTGATCACTGGACATCTCTAGGGTTATTTAAATAGAAGTTTAGTATGTTTTCTCTTCAGTTTCATGCCGAGAGAACCCAGTGACGGATCATATATATCAGGAACAGGTCATGAGATCAGTGAGTGAACTTTGTTGAATATGTAACGGAGAGAACAAAACAGAATAAGACGACAGTCGGTCATATGTCGGGCATCATTGTTACTGATACCTCCCTCCCACAGTATATGAAGATCTCACTGGATCTTACATACTTACTCATTGTTCAGACCAAAGCCTGTACAAAAAGCCTGATGGTATTGGGGAAGCTAACCTAATTTTAAAAATTTAAAGCAGGTCTTGAGCAAAGCCCACCCCCTCATTTTACACACTAATCCAATCAGTGACGAACCATTTGCGTCCATTCAAACCGCTATCGATGAATACATGACACTTTACAGAGAACTCTTCCCCAAGAACACACTTCGCAAGAAACATTTTCTGGAACGGCCACTGTCTGCCTTTTGCACTGAAACAGATTCGGACTAGGTCTAATGGGAGAACTGGGGCCTAAAAGAGGTCACGAGTCAGTTTTCAAGCTTAAAAAAACG
Organism: Peronia peronii; assembly: GCA_039654565.1. Lineage (NCBI taxonomy): Eukaryota > Metazoa > Mollusca > Gastropoda > Systellommatophora > Onchidiidae > Peronia > Peronia peronii. The sequence goes on from JBCEWB010378731.1 coordinate 10,652, forward strand.
GGAATGCGGTATGAATAACAGAATACAGAAATTACAATTTGTAATGCATAATCATGTGTTAAGGTTGCACCAATGTTGTATTCCACGAAAGAATCAGTGCAGAAGGAAAGTGCTTAAGGAAACTCGACGAGAAAATAGGCAGAATGAGGGAAAAAAATCATACATTCTATTAATATCCTGTTACCAGACTGGAGTTTTTTTGTTTTTTGTTTCATTGATACAGTGTATTATTGTAGTCTATCTCTTGTAAGGATTTGACTGTGTTGGTTTATCAAATAGTCTTCAGTCCCGCCAAGATAACCACTCACAGGAGGATAAAACACGTAAAGAAAACGTAATGTAACAGGCATCTATTGGATATAATTGCCTCTCAGCTGTTTCATTTTCTGTAAGCTGACATCTCCTTTGGTATGTGTAAAGACTGATATGTTGTTTATCACCTTGCCAAATTCCAAACTCATTGTGACTGCCAGTTTTGAGTTTTGAACGATCAAAGATAACCCATTTTTTTTAAAACTGTGACAGAAATATGCACTAGATTTTAAGCAATCCTGTGAAATTGTATTTGAAGCAGTGAATATAAATTTGATATGTTCTTTTACAGGATTTTTCACTCTATCTAACTGTTGGAGTCATTTAACTGTATTGTTCAGGAAAGAGCTAATATATGATGACAAAGAAACCCAATAAATCAGTGTTGCGGCACTGCTCAGCTCCAGCAGCGCACTGGCTGCCACGCCAGGTAAAAGACTCCGTGACCTCTCATTCGCTGGCGCCATGGCGGCAACTAAAATACCAGTCCCGTGTACGCCGTGACAAATGTTTTTATATTATTTTCAAACTTTCTCTGTTTCAGTCAATACAAGTAAGTAGCCCTGGAATGCTACATTCTATGTGCCTATATGTCCTGATAGTCATTTACTATCATGGGCATTTCATTTGACAGATTTTACAATGGCAATAGAAGTTTATATATAATAATTTCATTTGCACTGGCTTTGAACATCAGGCACATTGTATGCTTTCCATAGCTGCTAGTTTCATCACTGAAATATACTGAATTTTTTTTGTGTGTGTTTCTTATGACAAAAACAGGAAACATTTATAATCAACAATACTAAACTTACAGTTGGCATTTCAGCAATGTCAGAGATTTGCATCACCACAGTCTTTGAGGCCTGCTGGTTGTCTGAATCAATAGCCAGAAAAATAATGGTAAATTTGTTTTTGGTTTCAAAATCCAAAGGCTTTGCCAATATCAAATCTGTGCTGCACACAACTTTTCCAGTCTGCAAAAGACAAGGCAAAAGGAAGGAAAATAAAATTTTAAAAAAAGGATTTTTACACGCTACTCTGGATAGACTCATATGAATCAGGAAATGATGTGTTAAAATGCTACACTATCTGATATACATTTTTAAATAATAAAGACAATTAAAATGTATGACTTTAAATATGTTGAGATTTTATTTTCTCATCTGTTATAAATTAGTTCATGGCCAATTTTGTTCTCTTTTCTTTTTATTTTTTATATTTGCCTTGGTCATATCTAATCTCCATCTCCTCATTTACATCAATGGGTCCTTTAGGCCCTTTTGATTAATAGCATAACTTTGTGTTCTGAATCTATCTAACATGAAATGTCCACAAAGCAAGAGCTCTCCTGATCAGAAATTTGACATTCCCAAACATATTATTTTGAATCAAAATATTCTAGGTCACAAAAAAATTACAAGTATTTATATATTTACTCATATGACCACCTGCTTTAGGGCTTATCCAATTTTTGTAAAGACTTGTTTCTAATATTATTTTAAATCTAAATTATTTGTTTCTTTTAAAAAATGAAATCATTTATTCCACATTCTAAAACTTACAAAATCAGACAAACCCTATCTACTCTTAAACCAGGCTCTTAATGGGATGAAAGACACTTCATGGCTAAGAATCAACGTAAGAACTTTATGGTAGAAACTGGCTTTACTTTGACAACTTTTTGTTTTGTTTTGTTTTGTTTTCGGTAGAAAAGATTGTCAGGCTGCCAGTTTTACATTATTAGAATTCTATTACATATCTTGTTTTGACAAATAATCAAATAAAAATAACTGCCATTTTCTGCCACTACAACAGAACAGGGTACTTGAAAAAGAATTGAAATACCTCTACTTGTAGAATCAACTGACCTGCTGATTACAGTCCACATTATCAGTCAACTGAAACTGGCCATCTTCATCTACCAATAATGAGAAAGATATGGTATTGTCCATATCACTATCCTCTGCCATTAACATTGCTACCACATTGTCTTGTGCCAAGTTCTCAGGCATGCTGATGGTAAAGGGATCTATCTGTACAACTGGGTCCACTGCTTCAAGCCGGAGGTTTTGAGGTGCTTCACTTACTCCAGCAATGTTTATATAAAATGTTTGCTCAACCTGAGAATGTAGAATTAAACATTATGATCAATGACAGAAGAAACACATACAATACCATGATTTGTTAATTTAGTCAATGTGAAAATGGAAAAACAATATTTATCTATTTGTCTTGGTATTTAAATAAATTGTTCTTGGAATACTGAAGCCTATAACAGGGTCACAAATCAAAGATTAAAAGTATTTCTAGTAATATTAACCCTTTTGTGTTTAAACCGACAGAAACTGACATGTCTCAGATGTTTAGAGTGACAGAAACCGACAATCGGCCCACAGAACTGTTACTGTCAGATCGACAGGAAACACCCCCTTTTTGGTGGGCTGTCATTGGTTGATGAAATGACGTTCATGATCTAATAATAGAAAGGAAACTCATTGACGAATCAAATCAGATTTCCATGATACCTAGGGTGTGTTAGCATGTCTTTTGAGACAGCTACACAGCGTGTTGTATGGTGCTTCGGACAGCGGCATGAGACTGTTCTTCTGCCTCATTGATCACCGATGCGCTCTTGCTGTCCCGTTCATTCGCTTTATATCTAGTTTGCTATACACTACGAAAGTGACACAGTGTGTTGTTAGGATCAGGCATTGACATTAGATTAGATCTAGATTTGGATGATGGACAAAACGCCAATAAATCTTACATTAATACATAAAATCTGTCATGAGCTGAGGTGTGCTAGTCTAGATCTAGATCGATATAGTTCAGCATTTGATCAAGCTGAGAGTTAAATGGTTTGAGTAAGAAAGCATAGTCAAGCAGATGCCTATTAGATAAAAATAAGATTTCTTTATTCCTACTATTTTACACTTCAAAAGCCTATATTTAATGTTCTCCCTTTTTTGTTTCTTTCTCTCTTTTATCTTTCTCTCTCTCTCTCAGTCTCTCAATTTCTGTTTCTTTTTATATCACATTGAGTATTAAAATAGACCATTGATAATAATAACAGATACAGTAGATAAATCATTTATTCTTCATTTAAATATAACCACTGGGGCAACTTGCATGAAAAAGAAATCGACTGTGGTTGTTTCTCTTTAATCACTGAACTTCAACTGACAGGAGGACAGAAAAATGTAAACACACTGGGCTGCCACAGTGTGCAGGAAGTTGAACATGCACACGAAGGTGGCCGTCGATTAATGCATACACAAAAGGGTTAATGCATTTATTGATTGCTATTGTTGCTGCTATTTTTTCAGTTTCCTTTGTTTTTTGCCAGTTTGTAATAGGTATTTCCATAGAAACTCTTTGATTTTTTAATTGAAGACAATGAGTAATAAGTATTTATGTTACATGCTAAGACAATATTAACCCTTTGAATTCTACAGCCCAGTACACCAGGCAGATTTTCCAGTGTCAAATTCCCCATAGCTGGGTAGACCGGGCTGACACACTTACTCCAGTCCTACATGTCCAAAACAGTAAAAATAGATCTAATAGGTTGCCTTGGGGCAAGGACATTTAGGACTACGGTGATTACAATGTCTGCGTTCTCGTCCCTGAAGGCCAGGGACAGAGGTTTTTGAGGCACTGGTGACCCCAGGGTTCAAAGGGTTAAATATAGTATTCCTTAAGTCTGGACAATACATTTGCTGCATCATGAATCAGTCGCTAAAGAAATCATGGATTGGAATCTGGTGGGCAAAAGCACTTTTGTGAATGTCAGGGATGAAAATTACTAATGTCTTAGTCTCTCTGTAGTGAGACTAAACAACTTGCTTTCTGATAAATGGCATAATAAGTAAATGTAAATTAAAATAAAATTGATAGCAAAATAGCATATAACCTCTTACCAGTTTTGGTGGACTCCCATTGTCAGTTGCAGTGACGGCAATGGAATAAACTTTACTGATATCCAGTCGATCACTATTTGCTTTGACAAGAGTGTTACCATTTTGTATTCTGAATGCACCACCTCCATCCTGAGTGAGGGCAAAGGTATGTCTCTGGCTACTGTCCTCATCATTCACTGACAGCTCTCCTATTGTAGTGCCAGCAACAGCAAGCTCTTCAATTTCATTATCTAAAATTCAAAGAAGAAGTGTGTCACAAGAGGGCATGTTTCCAAGTGATCTGTTTTCCTTGTAAAATTCATAACCCATTTGTATATTGTGGATTTGTAGATTAAAAGCATTGAAAAAGTGTGATTCAATAAAGACCACTAGCACAAATAGAATCAAAACAATATTTCAATGTGTGAATGTTTCAAGTGATGAGTCAAGTGAGTGTGTCACAGAAAATCTGAACTATTTGCTGTCTGAAATGCAGTTCAGCATGTTTTTGTTTTTTTTAAATTGAAATGTCTCTGATTCATTATTCAATCAAATTACGAGATCATATTTACTCATTTCAGTAATTTAAATGTCTATTTTCATCATATTTTTCTTTTTGTCCAAGTTTAATTTCATGCATTCATCTAGACCAAACATTCTGTGTATACACAGATTTTATATTCTTCTACATTTTTTAAAAATAAATCTCTCATTTCATACGCAACATACCACTTAGGACAATATCATATGGAGAATCATTTGCATCCATGACATCTATCTTCACATCAAAAGTTGCACTCTTCTTAGGAAAGCCATTGTCAGATATCATAACTTTGATAGTTATGGAAGACTGTTGCTCATAGTTCAGAGAACATTGAGTCTGTTGACTGGTGGTGCACTGGGCAGATGATACCACCTGTAGATAAAATAGGTCAATTTTCTTGTATTACTGGAACCAAACAGCTTTATTTAATCAATCAATTCACAATTTATTCCATGCACAGCCAAAACAAACAAAAATATATAAAATGATAAAGGATCTAACTTATCTACATTCAGTTAAGTAGATTCTTTGAAGTACATTTGGCAGAACATACCATCATTGTGATCACTGCAATACTGATTTTTAAATTTGGGACTGGCATAGTGATATCAAACTGCAAGCTTATTTAACATAACCTATTGGATATTCTCAACAAAACTTCTGTGAGAGTCCTATCCATTTAATCTTACCATTAGTTCTCCTAGGTAGTTGCAAGAAAGCAAAATCTTTACAAAATTGTTACAAAATATTTCAGTAATCAAACATGTTATGATACAACACCTGGTTCAATTCTTTATGGAATAAAGAATTTACTTCTGTTGTTGTCTGTTCTATGGGCAGGTTACCTTTACTCTATCACCTTCAATCATAAACTTCCCACCAGCATCATCTAGCAGACTGAACTCAAATCCGTCTGTGTTGTCTGGATCTGTGGGTGTCAGGAATCCTACATCTGTGCCATCTGCACTATTCTCTGGGACCTTCATAGCATATATTGTATAACATGAAGAATTTTTATTATGATGAAACAACTATATATATCAAGCATCATGCATCACAAACACAAATATTTTATTCAGTTTCTGCAGTAGTTTTGAATTTCCATATCTTGTTGTAAACACTACATATCCTCAACAATTTCATTATGATTTGCTTGTAAAATCTAAAGGTGAATGAATTTCATAGCCATTTTATAGCTCAAGTTATGATCTATATACGTCTTTCAACCTCCTGGGGGAAATTATCTCGATATAGCTCAAGGGAAAATTATTCAAAATAATAAGTTGTGGTGAGTGAATATATGTGACTGCTTAATATACACTGCACCAGCTGTCATGCACTGATACATCATCTCAAAAAAAAAAAAATCAACAAAACACAGATGACTGGTCTATGACAGGCTTTATATACTTTCCAGAATTTATTGTGATATTTCTCATCAATGCCCTGAAAATTGAGAGTTTATTTTGCCCATGTTCTGTCAATTTATATTCTCATACGAAAGTATAAGTGCAGATCAGAAGAATCAGTAATTGAGCTTGGTAGACTTACTTGGTGAGGGATCAATGCTAGTGCCATGGGGGGCTCATTTACATTCTGCACTTCAACAGAGAAACTCTTCTGCATCCTATAAGGAGGGCTTCCATCATCAGATACCTCAAGTATAATCTCTACTTGTGGATTTGTTTCATAATCAAGAGCTTCTGACACCTGAAGCAAATGTTGTCACATAATGTCAGTTGGAGGGGGGGGGGGGGGGGGGGGGGGGAGAGGA
>JBCEWB010378731.1:17193-39610 GCA_039654565.1 Peronia peronii
ATTTTCTTTTTTCAGGCTGTCATTATGATCATATTGTTTCAAATATCAGTTTTCATTTTTCAAGTGCAGATGACACATGCTGTATGGTTTTCAGCTGTTTTTGTTTCATAACAGTGAGAAATCTTTCATATAATTGAGTACACATTCAGAAAATATTTCTTATATAAAACCTGGCAAATACATAAAAGTGTGCTTACATTAAAACTATAGCTTCAGGAATAAAAAGATTGGGCAATTTCATAATGGATTACTGTCCTTCTTGACATTTTCAGGCAGAATTAACCCCCTTAAAATGCTCACTATCTGGAAGTAAGCTTTGCTGTAACAGTTTAAGTGATATGAAGGATCAAAATTTTCAAAGATACAATAAGAAGTCAGGGAAAGCTAGATCATTCAAACAAAGTGTCTATAGAATATATATTTTTTAGATGTTTATTTTAAACAATGTAAGTTTGGTAGTATCTTGTTGGACACAATCATATTTTAGTATACCATTTAATGTCTCTATTTTTTTCTTTCTTCAATATCTCATAGACTGAGGAAGAAAGGTACAGATGACAAATAAAAAAGAAATAATATTTTAACTTTTATTCATTGTCAAGGGTATATATGATTTTTATACCTACGTCTCTGACAGATATTGACAACTTACCATGAGTTTGTTACTGATAATGGCAAAGTTTGACCCAGGCTGTTCAATAATCTTGAAATAATGTTTCTGACCTTCATCCTGATCAACAGCAGTCAAACTAGCCAATGAAGTGACAGTGTCTTCCTGGACCTGGATTACTGGGTCAGACAATCTGTCAAATAATATATCCTGGAAAAGAAAAAAAAGAGGGAAAAAATGCTTGTAGCATTTATTTACTTTTATTATTTTATAATAAAAAAAACTAGTTCCAAGAGTAAAGCACACACATTCTCACACATACAGAGAGAGAGAAAGAGAGATTATTCATAGTTACTTTCAATTATTATCTACTCTTTATTATCACACTTCCTGGTTTATGGATTCCTCAGTCCAAATGTATTTAGAATGTGGACAAGTTAGGACAACTGTTCATCCACTTTATCCTCATATGATTTGAATGAATATTCCGTGAATTTTAAAAATTATTCAGTTTATAAGCCTGATTGCTATTCCTTTACTTTTCATTTGTGTGTTTAAATTTTTTTTTGGTTATATGTTTGGCTTGAATTTAAGATATGAATAGCTGGTCAATTATCCACTCCATTTCTTACCTGTGGAGGATCATTTCTATCTTCCACTTGTATTCTCAGATATTGCAGAATTTCCAGGCCTTGCTTGTCTACAATGCTCACTCCTAGACTATACTCTGATCTTGTTTCATAATCTAAAATCATCCCTGTTGTAATATTTGATGTGATCAGAGTTCCTCCTTCTTCCTGCAAAAAGATACAATTTCTCCTAATTTGTCTATAGGTTGCATGATAGGGGAGAATTTGACAGAGAGTTTTCAGTTATTACTGCTGAACTTGACATTTTGGTAATATCTTTCTTTTGCTATCTCACAGGCATTAAGCATATTTAAGTAATAACTGTATGGCCTATAAGTACAAAAAATTTATTTTTGTTTAAATATTCAAATGTAAAGTACTTACAATGGGCAATGGGAAAAAGAATACTTTCCTTAGGACATTATAAAAAGGATCCCAGATCAAACTTTGATCAGCTTTCTATTATGTTATCTCTTTATGATGAGCAATGATGGATATGAAAGAGATTTCTTTAGGCTCTTGAATCAAACCTGGAGTACTGTTTCACTGCTCTCAATGATGAAGATGTCTCGAAAATCCCTCAAGAGAACATCCACTGAATCATCATCATCAGGATCCAGTATTGTGATAGCACCCACAGCTGTCCCTATGTCTGCATTCTCTGGCACTGATAACACTTCTGGCTCAATGAATTGTGGGGGCTCATTCACATTCATCACTTGAATCCTCACTGTGTCAACAAACTGAAGAGGAAACTCAAGACTACACTCTGCAAAGTCAAACTTTTTCAAACAATCAGAATTCATACACTGATTTGTGCACTCGTTTTGTTTGTTATTATTGTTAGACACAAATTTCCATAAACATACCAGAAAAGATAAACAAAGAGCATGATGACAAATTGCTGCATAGGCCTAGTAACTTGGAATTTCAAAGTTTGCTGTTGTTACAAATCAGTTACACTAGTGTCTCTTAAGGAGTGAAGAATATTCCACTGTCATCATTACTGCTCAGATATTAAACAATAAGTATGAATAATTCTTAGGAGTTGGGCTATTTGTAAAATTACCAAACAAGTTGCATTATTAACAAAGAGAAACAGAAAGAATCACTCACTGATTTGACAGGTGACCCATTGTCCTTCACTTGTATCATGACATAGTATTCCTTCTGAACTTCATAATTCATATCTATCAACTGTGATAAATAGATGCCCTCCAACAGATCAAATTCACGTGTATGATTTAATAATGTGAAAGTCAACTTGCTGCCTTTGTCTTGGTCATAAGCTGACAGAGTACCTGGTTGAGAAAAATATGTTAAGATATTTGCTTATTGCAATATGATGATTGAAATTTCACTGATCGAAATTAATTTTACAGTGGCAACCACAAGTGGATTGATTTCAACAAGATTTTGGCATCCCATGAATCAGGCAAAATCACTTTGGATATGAAAAAGAAATTTAATTATCACTTTCAAATAAATAAAGAACTGTTTGACAAAATTCAACTATTAGCCATTTTCCCACTATCATGGAGACATTCTATCATATGAGTGTGGTTATATTCTCTCATTTACAAACATACACATCCAAATAAATACATATTTACAAAATATGTTATGAAATATTGTCCATTACAAATGGCATGGAATATAGAGAAAGCATTGGTAATGTTGCCTTAATATTTCTTGATGCAAAACTAACCTACAATTGATCCCTTCACTTTATTTTCTCGAATCTGATTAGAACTTAGTCGAATATCTGTAGGAGGATCATTTGCATCCACAATAGATATGATCTCAGACATATCTTTGCTCATTGGTGGCTGCCCATTGTCTGTTACCTGGACTTTGACCAGAAGATCTCTTTGTCCTTCATAATCTAGGGTGCAAGGCTGTTGACAGATCATGCATTGTGAATCATAAGCTAATGGACTACTTTTGCATTTTATTGAATATTCTTTTTGGAAACTAAATGTGCAAAGAAATACTGAAGTATTCTCTCTGACTTTTCTGTGAAAACCCTACGATTACTTTTATGACCAAATGTGCTATTTTCTTCATATTCTTAAATATCTAAGAATTAGCTGGGCTGCACAATTTTCTTTCATTGAATTGAAAAAAAAAAAAAAAAAAAAAAGATTATCATTCAATTATTATTAACAAAAACAGATGTTGGTGTTTTTGTTAATATATTATATATGTAGTACTGATGTAGTTTACCTTCTGCCCACAATTCTGAGCTGATTTTTTAACTAGTAGTTTATTGCCTTCTAAATAAAATCGATCTTGGGCAGAAACTATCAGAAGGTAGGTAAAGTTTTGTTGAGTATTATTTCCTTGGTTGAATCTGTTATCTGGATCTACTGCTGACAGCTGCGCTACTTCTGTGCCAGATTCACTATTTTCAATAACCTGAAATTCACAAATGAAAGTAATTTAAGACATGCCAAATAGATCTTGTGATCCCAATAAAAATCTAAAATCACAACTCATCTCGCTAATGTTAAAGTACCAGATTTTTTATTACACATAATGCTATTGCCTTTTTCTTTAAATAACTCAGTTTGCACTGAGAGAGAAAACTCTATACAATTGTGGTTGAGCACAACAGCAAAAACTTCTGATTTTTAAGAGATTATATTGCAATAAAACCTCTTAATAGGGACTTCCATGACCACAAGTGTACTTTGTGTAGCCTTGAAATGTCTGTTCTTTATGAAATATGAAAGCAGTCAATGATACAGTTTGTTATGTAGAATAGAACAAAAAAATGTATTGACTATCAGGCTGCCTTGTAAAAAACAAGACTTCACATTGGTATAATCTGCCTTTATCTAGTTTTCAAATATAAGAAAGTAAGCTGGCAAATGCCAAGTTACAACTAGGAAACAATGTTTCTTGTGATTTTTTTTATGATACTAAGCATTTGTGAGCCTTTGCTCAATCTGAATCAGAAATGTGTATAAAATAAATTTTTCTGTAACTCACTTTTGTGCTAGAAAATACAATATTAGTTGGTGCTTCATTCACATCAGTCACTATGATGTTGAAGGTTTTGGCAACAGTTACTCCTGTCTGACCTGTGTCCACTGCTGTTATGATCAGCTGGGAAGTTTCAGCTGTTTCATAGTCAAGACTGGACACAGATGTTGTCTGTCAATAGGTGAATAGCATTGTTTTAATAATATTATTCAGAGAGAGCATTTCTATAGTGCTTATTCCCATATGGTACAGGCTCTAAGGGCTTTCAATCTATTTTTCTCCCGACAGGGCCAGTGGAGACACTCTTTCAGTTCTTCAGTTTCATGGGCACCATACAAGGTGGCTGCCTATTCTCAAGTATCTATGGGCAGTGAAACAAACTAAACTGTCCTAATAAGCTGAGTCTATGTGGTGGTTCACTGTCTTCGTCAGATCATCAGATAAAGGGCGATGTATAGTTTTCAAACTTCTATTGATGGGCATGATTCTGTCATCTCTTTCATCAATATACCACTTCTGGAACAGTATATCTTTTTTGTTTGTGTCTCTTTATTCCTTGGGAAACATAGGGCTGTAACAATACTCCTCCTGTGCACATGATTCTGACAGGCCCTTCCTAGTCCAGCCCACATCATTCACCTCAGTGTCAATACTCCTGTACCAAGTCTGTTTTGGTTGACCCACTTTCCTCTCTCCTTGTGGGTTCCAGTCTATAGGCCTGCCTGGTGATGTTGCATACAGGCTTTTGTAGCATGTGGCCGGTCCAACCCTATTTTCATTTCTTTATCTCAGTTTCAAGTGGGACTTTCTCATCCTTCTCACAGTTTGTTGGAGATGACTTCTGGCTTTCTGATGCTGAGCATGTATTTGAGACATCTGTTGGTAAATGTCTGTAGCTTGTTGGTGTTGTTCTTTGTTACTTACCATGTTTCTGAGCCATACAGTAGAACAAACTTCATGGTGGTGTTGAATATCCAGATCTTGTTATGAAGTGAGAGGGTTTCAGATTTGTTACAGGGTGATAAAGGTGTGTCTTGATTTATTGATTTGGCATTTGATGTCTTTGTCTGTTCCCCCATCTTTACTGACTACACTCCCCAGGTCTAGTACAATATGTTCTATGCTTATTGTTGCAAAACAATCAGGAAAAAGTTTAATAAATAATTCTGATTAAAAATCTTTCATTAAATTATGCATTATAGACTTGAGATGAAGCTGGAAACACAGCTGAATAATGTATCAAATGATCCAAGCCTCCCTCAGTTTTATAGAAACATGGTCTGTAGAAAAAAACCTAGCAGCTTTCAAATAAAGTTTAATTCAAAGGTAATAAGTCCATCATAAAGCACATATTCAAGAAAGAATGAAAGAACAACATGAGAGTCACTTTGAAGTTCAATATCACTGGTATGAGTTTCTTTCATTTTTTGTTAACTTTGTTAAAAACCTAAATAATTATATTACACAGTTCAAAAAGAGAATGTCTCCCTGTAAGAATTATTCAAATTGATTTGTTTAATTTGTAAACAAACAAAATGGAAAACCAGTTGGAACAGCAGGAGCTTGTTTACCATGAGAATATTTCCTTCCAGTCGAAACTGACTTGATGCAAGCCCTGATAAGAAGAAGGTATGGGTGTCTTTTTCATCTTCATCTACTGCCTCAATTTCAGCCACTTGAAAACTTTTACTGTTTTCCGGTACTTCTATAGTGTCGGTAACTTCACCATTGATGAGAATATCCTGAAAAAATGACATACATGCCATAACAAAGCACTAATCATTGTTTGTTTCAAACTTGAGCATGTCAGTGACAGGTGTTCTGGTAAAAATAACTATACACATGAAACAGATTAATAAACAATGATTAAACAAGAAATAAGTAAAATATGAATGATTGTTCTGACCAATTTATATTAATCAGAATTTGATATTATGGTGGCTGGTATAGGATATCTTTACAATTTTACCCAGGTATTTTTTAATCTATCAGATTTCCTCCTGAGTATTTATGCAATTACACAAACAAATAAACAAATAAATAAAACTCACTGAAGGTGGATCATCCATATCAACTACAGTAATATTAACATTAATTTCTGTCTTGTGAGAGAATGTATCAGTTGCTGTGATTGTGAGTGGCACCACTGAAGATTCCTCAAAGTTGAAACCAGAAAAATGGACAAGTTTACCAGAGCAGTAGTTGTATCTTCCAGTCTGAAATAAATGTCGAAAATGAAATATAGGTTGAACACACATTTCAACACAGCTCTGATAAATACAAAAATCATAATTATATGCAAATTCAATTATTGTTATTTTTATCAAAGAACTTGCCAGTACATTAAGATTTGCAGGACTATGCACATATTCTAAGGAAAACACATGAAATGATCACTAGTACCTGAAGAGTTGCACATCTGGTATTGATGATGCGGAAAGTGTTGTCGCTGACAGACAGCATCACATTGTCTCCATGATCTGGATCATACACTGACACAGTCCCAACTACTACAGCTACAACAATAAAAATAGAAACCATTAAATTGGCAATATAAAGTAAGCAAATCAAAATTTCAAGCTTGACTTAGCATGTACCTCATTTTCAGCATTCATTTTCTATGCTGGTATGTATATTTATGGGATCTAGCTCTAAGTGTATAATACAAATTGCCTAAGAGCTTTTAAAAGTGTTCTGTTTTTTTTTTTCCAGTTAAACTTTATTAGCAAAACAAAAAAACAAAAAAAAATATTTCAGTTAGTTCTTTAAATTATGACTCTTTATAGTTTGTCACTTACCTGGCACATTCTCTCTCACTCTAGGTTGATTTGGTGGGTAAGAGACAAGGGCATTAGAGGATGTGAGCAGCAGGGTGTATGGCGGTTCGTTAATGTCAGTTATACCAAAAGTGACAACTGTTTCTACCTGAAACAAAGATGTGAAAATGTGAATTTTTTGTCTTTATGCTTTGTCTGGGAGAGATGAAAAGAAAATATTGAAAATACAAAAAAAGATGGTAGTAATTGTGTGTGATTTAGCATACTAACAATGCCTTATATAGTATGACAATGCAGTATATTTTAATTGTGATAACAACAGATGGTAATCATAATGTCGAATGTTAAAGCTGAATTCTCCAGACAAAACAAATGCACTATTATCTTTCATTATTCTGCTGAAAAGTTTTACACATTACTTACAGAAGACTCAGGAGGACCAACATTCTTTGCTTTGATCTTGATGGAATATTCAATCCCAGAATTTTCCTCATAATCCAAAACAGCAGATGAGACCAAAGTGTGATCTTCAATACGAAAGAGTCCAGAGGGATCATCCACTATTTCAAATGTGTGTGTGTCATCCTCATCTTCATCTTCAGCCACAAGTTGAACCAGGGGCTTTCCTGTATGATCAGAAACAGCAAGAAAGGATTAAGAATATGGTATACCCACAGGTACACTGCCAGCATTTAAAAGCAGAAAATGTAGATTTAATTTCTAAAGAATGAAAAAGCAATTTTTTAGTGTTTATTGTCAGGAAGAAGGAATAGTAGGAAGGAAGGAAGAAAAGCAAGCAAGCAATGGAGGAAGAAAGAAAGAGAGGAAGAAAGGATGGAAGGAAGGAAGGAAAGACAAGAGGAAAGAAGAAGGAAGGAAAGACAGAAGGAAAGAAGGAAAGAAGAATAGAGGAAGGAAGGAAGGATGGATGGAAGGAAGGAAGGAAGGAAGGACAGGATGCAACAAGAAGCAAGATAAGCAGGAGGTAGAGCTGCTGATTATATAATATATTCTCTTTTCATGATAAATTGCTAAAAAAAAAAAGAAAAAAAAAAGAAAAAGAGATAACAAATTGACTATTCATAAACTGTTTTTGCTTATCTGACTCATGACAGGAACAAGTGTTCTCTACCTGCTGGAACATTCTCAGGTACATTGAGTGGAGAAAACTTCACTCCTGTGATGGGCTCATTAACATCTGTAAGGATGATCCCAATGTCAAAATAGGAAGACAAAGGCCGGGGAGCGTCATCTTGAACCATAATTGCAATGTACATTTCCTTCTCTACTTCATAGTTCAGAACACACAACTTTCCACCTAATCTTTGGCAGTCAGGCTGAGATTCTGCAAGTATCTAGAGATAAAGCAGAATTGTTTCAGTTCATATAAATAAGTTTAAAGAGAAGAATGATTTCAACCTAAAAATAAAGCATGACTTGTAAGAAAGAATATTGCATATGTAGCCATATGACTATCTGACTCAGAATATCTGTTCTCATTTATAAACCAACAGAATAATTTCTTTCCAGGAAGGAAGATTTACTAAAAGAATTTGGAAGACAATGATACTTGTCAGAGAGTTTTAACAGGACTGGAATAAATTGCCCAATTGCGTTAAATTCAACTCTCAGTTGGTTTTAAATCCAGTCTAAAAACACTCGATCAAAACATTTTTAGACAAAGTTGCCAGAACTATCTTTATTTTTCAACTAAATCTGAAATCTTATTTACCCTCAAGCAGTATTTTCCTTCTTGAGTGTACAGCTGAAAGATGTTATTGCCGGTCAACATGAACACTTTCAGCTTCTGGCCTGGATCATCATCAATGGTTTCAAAACAACCGATCTCTGTGCCCTTTGGACTGTTTTCTGGCACTGTATTTGGGACCAGCTAAGGAAAGATAAGAGATAATTTGGTAATAAATGGAGCCAGTGGACAAATTTTTACCATGTGGCAAGGACAAAGTGATACTAACATAAAACTGTCCTTGACAAATATTAGAAAGTTATAATTATACAGACAATTGTATGGGAAAGCAATCATATGAAAATATTATGATTAAATTGAAAGAATACATCAGACTGGAATAACAGCAGTCAAGATGAGTTAGCAGATGTTCTTAAGAGACATCTCATGTTATCAAGAAAGTAACTGAGTATCTCAAACATTAGAATGATTAAAATCTGGCCTTGAAAGATTTTACTATTCCAGACAATGCTGTATAATAATACTTCTTGGGTACTTTTCATTCCTCTTCACAATAAAGTTAGCACATGTAAATCAAAATCATCTGATCTGGATCATACATTGTCCTCTGACAAATCTGGGCTAAACAGTTTGGTTTAAGAACATTTTCCCATGAGATGAAAAGAATAACATAGAAGACAGCTACACAGGCTGATATGATATATATGTGTATACATACAAACACAAATTTTAAAAAACATAAATACAAATCTCATTGCCTTTGCTGATCTTGGCGGATCATTGTTGTTGAGCAATGTAAATGTAAAAGTTTTATCCACATGTAAACCATCTAAATCTGTTGATCTTATAACTGCTGACCACCTGTGCAAAATAAAAGTAAATAAATCAACAGAAAGATCATATTATAAAATGAGGAATATTCTTATGTGTCAAATATGTGTAATGAAACCAGTTTTTTAAATTTCATGAGAGTCAACTACAGCGAGGATTTAATTTTGTTAATACTGATAATGGTCAAATTCTATTAAGTCTCAATTTTTCAGTAGTGGACAAGAATGTTAGAGGGCAGAATATAGGTGCGTTTTTCACATTGGTTTTCTTCATAAATGAACTGTTTTTCATATTTTCTCAATAATTAAGATGACTTTTTTTCATTATCTCTTCCATTAAAATAATTGTATCAGTGATGGAAATCTTCATATATCTTGTTTATATCTTTCTTTTTTAACCTTGTACTGACACTTACTCTCTACTATTTGAAGACTCAAAGTCCAGGGCTTTCTTAACACACAATAGATCATCTTTTGTTGTCAATGTTTTAGAAGGATCTTCAATGACAGAATACAAATGCTTGTCCCAAGCTTCGTTGTCCACAACAGTCGTCAGTCTTCCAAAGCATTGGCCAACATGTAACAGCTCAGAGACTTCAGTTGTATTAATACGTATCTAGAAATGGAACACAAAAGCTATTTGTACATTTTTTTAAAGCTTGTTGTTTGTGGACATCTGCCAAAAACATAGATTTATTTATCATGTATTATTTCAATTCTTACTCCTTCAAGTCTTGTTTATCTTCATGTACATTACATTGCCAAAAATGAATTAGTTCTTTCATCTCTTTTTCTCATATCATATAGCTTTGTCTGCCAGATTTGATCACTGGATGGCTTGGGCATTGATGGCAGAATGGGTGCAAAACCATTTGGTTAAATGCAGAAGAGAATGGCCCTAGTGATCTGTGATATGTTATCATCAGAAAAAGATCTGTCATGTAAGTGTCATGAGGTAAATCTCTCCAGATAAAGTCACGTAATTAATTATGTTCAAAATTCAGAAAATTATTTCTATAGTTCAAGTTACATTTCAATATATGTTTTCTTATTGATAATACAAAACAAAACAAAACAAAAAAAACAAAAAATGACACTAATAGGAACATAAGTCTTCTTCTTCCACTACTATGATTCAAAACTTCAACTTAAATCTCAACAGAATGACATTTATCATTATGGCTATTAAATTTCCTTAACAATTACTTACATCAAGAGGGGCATGATTCTGCGGTCCACAAAAGAGGTGTGGTTTTGTCCACGTACCATCTGCCTGACACTCAACATAACTGGTTGTTCCTTTGACAACCCAATCACCAGAACAAGAGGCATCACATTTATCTCCAAAAAATGAGCTCTGTTTAAGTGAAATCCATTTACATATAAATATGAAATCAATAAAAGAAGATTCAGGAAATAATTAAATGGGGATAATGTAGTTATATCCAAAAACAACTCTCAGCAGAATGGAAATGCTGAAACGTAGCTCATTACTTAAAGTACAAATATTTGTCTAGAAATTGATGATTGATTCAGGCATTCTTGATATTCAGCTTGCACATTAAGTTTTCAACTTTGGCAGAACAGTGACACAACAATTGATTTAGTGAATACAATATAAGCTGTTTCATAAGACACAATGGACTGGTATTGTTGCTGGCTTGACGATGATAAGATTTCTCATATCCATGGCACTGAACTTTTTATAATCTTGATATATAATAGGACTAAAAAAAAAGCTATCTGTTTTTTTTAATATTTATCTGATGTGCATTATGCAACAAAATTGTTCTTTTTCATGTATAAATATTTCATACACAGAACATTTGTTGTCAGCCAAGTATTGCAAGGCCCAAACTCAGCCTGCTATGTGTCTCACTCAATACCCATCGTATAAAAATTTATTAGAATTGTGGAATGACAGAATTCTTTTAACAAAAAAAAAAAGGTTGATATCATTTCTGAAAAAGGCTGTATTTAAGTGACTTCATAAGATATTCACCATTAAAAAGGTGCACCTTGCTTTGATTGGAATTTGTCAGACACAACAAGACTGTCACTGACTGAAGAAACTGTGACTTTGTAAGTATGAAATAAAAATATCTGTTTACAGAAAAGAGTAAGAGCATGGATTTTGTTGAATGAAGGGAAAAATAAGGTGCACTCACCTCACACTTGAATTGAACAGCCCTGCAAGAGATAAGGATTTGAGTGCCTGGTCCACAAAATGATATTCGTGGAACTTTACCACAGCTTTTTCTCTCACAGGTGTAGCCATCTGTGGCAAGATAATAGCCATTGTTGCAGCTACAAACCCCTTGGTTACACAGCTGAGAACATTTTTCATGACAAGTGCGAGTTTGCTGAGGAATGAATTAACCAGCACTTTATAAAATACCGCCTACAGAGAAAAGGTCTAAGTACCACGTAATACACCTTTTCTTGGTCAAGGATACTTAAAAAATAAATGTAATTTTTATGAATATAAATAGATATTTACTTGAGACTGATAAAAGTATACATCAATCACAAATTAAGTTTAGTTGTATAAAATTCTTAGAAAACACAAATGGCTACCCAGTTTTCTAAAAAGATCTAGTTTCGTATTATGATATATTAGATGCAACTTTCTTTTTCCACATATTGAAAACATAAGTTTAACCTGTATTACAATGCATTTCATAATCAGGACTTTAAAAGCCTCTTTGATAATACATTAAAAAAAAAAAAGTTTAAAATGATCATGTCAGTTCCACTATTCATAGTCAATAAAAATCGTTGCATGATCTGGCCTGACAGGTCTACTATTTTCACAAATGTAATATTTGTAAGGAAACTTACACCCACGTCTGGTCAAGGTTCACCATCACATCTTGGGTTTTGATAAATTGAGCGACTTCTTCTTGAAAGCCCTCTATCACGACTGAATGCATTTGCTCCAAAAGAACCACACAAAAACCTAAAGCACAGCACAGTAAGCTAGCAAAGGAAGCAGGCAAATAATATGTGGCATGCAGGAATATGTTCATGCACACAAAACAAAAGGAGCACATTTAAGGGGGGAGGAGTAGGGAAAGAAGCATGTCCTGAAATATGGTTTTTGTTAAAAAAATGCGATTTCGGGTTTTTGTTTTCTCTTAAAAGTCCTGCCTTTTCTGAGTATAAAAAAGATATTAAAAAGTGGCTATGTTCATTCTAATGTGTTTGATCCATGGTCATTCAATGCATGTCCCATCCTACTGCCAATCAGGATTTGGTTTCCTCTGGCTGCTACATGGAGTCATAGGTCACCATTATTTGATTATATATAAAGCCAAAGAGACTCCCCTCCAAAATTTAGCATTCCCACAGTCACTTACGGGTTCTTGAGGGCCTATATATGGTCCCCACATATTTATCTTTGTCAAAACCAAAAGTGTCTTGACCTTTACTATAGCATATAGTCCACAACTGAGGCTCTGAAGCTGCAGAAATAAAAGAAAATTTGACTATTTACATGTATATGATGTGGAAGTTCATTTTAGAACACCTGGTAAAAGCTTACACTGATAACCTGTGTGATCTTGATTTTTTTTTTTCACCTCAGAGTGGTCATCCAGTGTCCATCTCTGGCACTGGGGCTCAAGATAATGCTAGAAGAGGTCACAGACAAAGTGTTTTATGCATCTGTCACCTGTATCCAATCAAATAGTGATGATCTACCACTGCACTTAACAACCAAATGGAGTAAAATCCTGGTTGACAGTAGGCCGGATCATCAGTTGATTGACCATTGATCAAACATGTTAGAGTGGATATATCCACTTTTTATAACCATTTTTATGTTCAGAAAAGGCAGGACTTTTGAGACAAAACAAAAACCCAAAATCACATTTTTTTTTGCAAAAAACACATTTCAGGATGCCCCCCCCTCCCCTTGAAGCCACCTTAGAACTATGCATTATATCTGCTAATGAAAAGGATGGAGAATAAAACATGCAATCAGTATTTCAATTTCTACACTGTTCACTTTGACTTTCTTGGACAAATGCATCCTAATCCTACAAGTAGTTTAACAAAAAAATCATATCAAAGACAAGTACCTGTCCATGGCATGGAATCCCCACTTATCAGTTGATTACAATTAGCCTGACATATTCTCATATCTCTGCAAGCCTCTTTGACAGGACTTAAGTGAGTAAAACTAAATACTTAAAGAGAAGAGGGATGCCTATTGACATAAATTGATGGAAGAAGAATGAAACTTTATTTTTGGTTTCTTGATATTAAAAAAAACAACATAAGTCTGAATAATACATACAGCCAACAAGACAACATATATCACTTGCTATAGACTTTCCATGATATCATTGTCTGAAATGTTTCAGTTTTTTTATTATGCAAGGTGGTATGCTCTTGCTAAGAGTGGATAAAAATCATGTTGATGGTTCAAGGTATTTGCTCTAGTGTGGAATGAAAATGCATTGCTGTATTGATGTGCAACTTGAGCATAAGCACAACAGCAAGCAGTAGATTTGTTCTAACCAAGCAAATGGCTGGAAATTCCCATCTAATTTTAGTAGGGGTACAAACACTCCAAACTGTTTACTGCTATTGACACAGAAAATTACATAAAAAATACACAGGACCGGTGTTCTCAGATCTTGTGGTAGAGCGGTACCAAACATCAGTGAGTGTTCTATTTTCAGCACAAACACTCTATTGGGGATTTCCAGGGTTTTGCTTAGTCGAATATGAACTATTTAGAGCAAATGAATGGAAGTGCAAGTGGTAGTGAGTCATTTCTTTTTAGCTTTTTAAATGCTATGCTTCCTAATTTATATGCATAAGGCTAGCCTTGTGCTCCCCATTCCTCCATTGTGTATTAAAAGAACTAGAAGTACAGGAAAAAGTACAACATGATCTGCATTCAAGCAATCTGAAGTTAGAGTCTCATGTTGGTCTTCTGCACATTTCATATGTACCATGCATAACATACTGTCTAAGGAGGAAGGTATAAACAGCCAAGTGCAACATGCAACTCTAAGGAACAGTTCTATGCACCATCCATAAGGAATAAAGTTCATCACTCTATGGTGCAAACTGAATAAAATATACTGAGCTCAAAGGATGTGTATAAGGAAGGAATCATGCAATTATCATCTGGCATTCACTGAACATTAGAAATGAAATTTATAACATGATATGTAACTAGCTGAAAAATACAAATAATATAGGCTGTGGAAATTGAACCTATCAAATTTACTTTTAATAAAGATTTAAACTTAAACCTCCCTTGTTCTGCCCCATTTAAAAAAAAAACAAAAAAACAACCTTCTCACGTTCTAGTTTCTCTTTTTAGTGGCAAATTCCAAACAGCAATAGGAAACTACAGGAAACTCATTCTGAGCTATTGGTTATACTGCAGCAGATAGTAGTTAGATATTAATTTGTTTAAAAATTTGTTTAAAACCAGTTACAGCTGATGCTATGAGAGCTGTTCAAAATGCAAGAATGTTCATGTTCCAGATTACTCTACTAGTGATCTTTTGTCGTAAGATTGCAACAAAGCATGAAGCAGATTAATTAATGCACACTTAAAAGCACAACATGCACATCTATTCTCTTGTGTCCTATGCCCATGGAACAGCAAGCTCAATCCAGTCTCTACTCACTGTCAAATTGTACTTTCCAGTGCATGATATACCACCACACCTTTCCACAGCAGTCACAACTCGTGTGGATTTCTGAACACCCCTTTCACAGTCTCGAACACATTCATCCCATTCACTCCACTGACCAACCTAATGATTTAAAAAACATATAAAATTATCCTACCATACATTGTTTGTTGCTGACTTAATACTTCCACCAACATAGATTTCTCAACAAAAACCAGATATCAAATTTATCGTTACAGCCATTCTTCTCCATTACCAATAGATTTCATTAACTGTTATTAAGATTCCATGCAATAATATTTTCTATTTTTTGGTTTCTTTGTTTCTAAGATGAATGGTTCTTCAGCTCAGCTCTATTTCTATGAATAATACTGGCAGAAAAATAAATCAAAATATAAAAAACAAAAGAGTGTTAAAAATAAGATGACATGATTTAACTTGAAGAGCATATATCCATTAGATTCTAGTTCACTAAAATGAACTAATTTAAAAACTGACTATGGTGAAGAAATTAATAATAAGGTGTTTGTCACAATGATCATTTGTTACAGATGTTTGTAAATTGAACACCTAAAATTTCAAGTCAAAGAACGTATAAAGACTGGGGTTAGAGTTTTATAAGAATTTGAATAATAAAAGAGAATGTTGTTTTTAAACTATCATGCCACCTCTAAAGCTTGGTGCATTCAACACTTAATCTAAATCAAATATAAGGTGACAATAATTCCAAAATTTACAGGATATTGTAACTAAGGAAAAAAAAATCATATTTTAATTGTCACTGAAGCCCACATAAATAATCCAAATAATTTTTTTTTAAATGAGGAAAAGGACAGATATGTACATTACCTAGAAACAAAAACCTAAAGAATGCAAATTTTGCATATCTACATAAGTTATGTTCACTTTGTATTATATACTTATGAAAAATATTACTGTGAATGACAAAACTTATACCAACTTAAAAAAAAAAGCAAGGTAGTAAACAGTGTTAATGTTTTCTAATGCAACACAAATTATATAGTTTAATAGGATACCTAAGCAATATTCTTGGTATTATTGTTTGATTTTCACTGTGTCAATATTTTTGTTTCTGTTACTGTTTTGCACAGGTTGCATAGGGAGAACTAGTGATAGCTTCACAGCAATTTCTTTAAGGCATGCTCAATTATCACTCTCTATCATTGATTAGTTCTGTCACTAAATAATTCTCTTGCCTTGTTTCTCTCTCCCTCAAAAACAGATGAAATCAAGGTAATGAGTTAATTTGTGTCAAACTGAAGCTCTACTTTTCAAAACAGTGAAATTACCTGGCAGTCTCTTCTTGCAGCATATGACTCACATTCTCTTTCTTCCTCTGTGTGACCGTTCAAACATTGTCCTCCACAGTATGCTGGGGTAAGGAGTGTGCGTGTCCTCACAGCTACACCCTTCCCGCAGTCAGTGTTACAAGCTGACCACAGAGACCAATCTGTGAACCTGCAATCTGTTGCATCTTGGACAGTACAGGGCTGGAATTCTATTGTATCTGGACACTGAGAGCCTCCACAATCTGGCTCCTGTAGGATCTCACGGGTTCGGTTGCTGGGATTTTAAATAACATTATGAATTAATTATCTAGATCACAGCTCTTCATGATAACATGGATCATGAAAGACTAAGTCTTGCCTAAATGAAAATTTGCCAAGCAATAAGATAATTAAATTCACCTATTTGAAATTTGTTTACTAAAACTATTATAATCTGTAGAAAGGAAGCAGTTTCTTGTCATTTACAAATGTATTGAGATGCAAAGGTAAACTGATTCATTAATTAATATGTTAACTTTATCTACTGCTACAGATTACATGAATGTGTACTGAAAAGGCTTTCATGCAAAAACACCTCAATATTTTTACTATATACTAGTTTCTACCTATTGAAAGCTAAAGTATAAGCAACAGTCTTTCTATACAGAACATTTGAAGAGCTTTTCTGGTCACAAGGAACAAAGGGATGGATTGATCAAGAAGGTGGAAAGAAAAAACTCACCTCGTTCCTTCCCCACATTGAGTAGAACAGTGGCCAAATTCTGTCCACTCACCAACTTCACAGTCAGTTTTGCAGCAAGGGCCATAGCATATCACAGTTTCTGAGTAAGGATGGACATTATTAAATTTGAACGTTGAATCATAGGTATATCTAAACAGACTATCAATATTGCATCATACTTACTGTCCATCAGCAGTCACGATTAAAATTAGGAGAATAAATTAGTCAACAAACTTTTTCAATTCTGTATTATTTTCTATTTTTTAGCCGTGTTTTACTTAATTGTAATCTCCACAGTGTGAGTGGGACCATGTCCAGAAGTACATGCTATATGATCATTATTTTTGTATTGCAAAAAATATTTCCTTTTGTCATTTCAGCATAAGTACAATGGATAGTCATACACAGAGGTGTAAAGTCATACAGTGAAGTTACAGCGTACTTCTCATCAATATCGACCCATACTGAAAGAAATCTCTTGTTTTCCTTAAATCTTAGATTCAGTAGTGTGTCACTCAAAGCTTTGCTACAAAACATTTACACAGTCCACTAAGACTTTACCTGTTGTATTTGAACATGGTTTCCCTTTACACTTAACCTCTTCCAGAACAGTTCTCTCCCTTTTCTTCGTTCCTTCTCCACAGAATCCATTCTTGAGGCTACACTGACTCCATTCTGACCAAGGGCCCATCTATCAAAGGGAAAAACAGTCAAGATCTCATAATTCAATTCTTTAACTCTTCATTGAAGAGAAACAACACAAAGATGCATGGTATTTATATTCATAAACTCTACAATTCATCATTGACAGACTAAGATCTCCGTAACAACTAAGAGATGCGCAATTAATGCTCTTACTTAGGCTTTCTAGATTTTCTGTTCAGAAAACTACGAGTCCTTCAAATGTACACTTTAATTCACCTTTGCTTACAGTTACAGCAAGCTTTGATGATGATCTATGCTGAATCAATACATGCAGTTCATTAGCAGTGTTATATTTTCAACAGAGACAGAATGCATAGTATAGCACATGTAATCAACACAAAAAATATAAATGGGATTTTGACATCTGATCAAAAGAAGACGACTTTTAATTCCTCACCTTGCAGTCAACATTAACAAACTTTTCACATGTTTTATTTTGTACAGAATCATTCTCTGTGCAATTGGCACCCCCACATATTGGTGGCTGGATGAATCTTGTCCGTGTGATAACTGCCTCCCCTAAGAATGGACATAGCAGTCAAGATTTAGCTTGAAGATTATGTAAAAGCAAGTGTTATGTCTGAATTCTCTTTTTCTCTCCCCCCCCCCCTCTCTCTCTCTCTCTCTCTGTATGTGTGTGTATGTGGGTCTCTGTCTCTCTCGACTTCCCTCTACCTGACTCTTTCTAATCTCTTCATGTCTTTCTCTCTCTTTTCTTATTTTCCTTTCTTTCTACACGTAATGCAGTGACACCTACAGTCTATGATTAAGCCTTTACCTAATTCGTAGCGTATAATAAGAAACAATGTAAGAACATGGAACTAAATATTTACTTCATTCGGCAGCTACGAATATTGATGATTAAAATATACATATATTAAAATGTATAGGCCCATTAACTATAATCGCTGGCGTTTTCCGAGACATAAAATACAGTCACATTGCGAAATATAAAAAACAAACACAATATCTGCCGAGTAATGCCAGAGACTGGTCATGTTGTACTCACCACATTCAGCTGGACAGTCGGACCACTCGCTCCATGGTCCTAGCAAACAGTCCTGAGGACAGCAGGATCCAGTGCATAATTGAGCATCTGTCTCGTACTCACAGCGTTTCCCACCACAGTCGGGCTCTTGTATGATGATCCTCTCTCGATATCTACGGCCCTCTGACTCACAGCGGGCGTCACAGGCACCCCAAGGACCCCAACTGGTTGGGAAATTATTTCGTGCATACATTTTGATAAGTCAACCTTTGTCTTTTTTTTTTTTTGGGGGGGGGGGGGATATCATAATGTCTCGTCACAATGTTTTTTTTAGAAAGTGTTAGGTTATCTCAAGTTGCCGGCATATGTTTACTTTTTTCTTTCCTTCCTTTCTTCCTTCTTTCTTTCTTTCATTCTCTCTTTCTTTCCTTTCATTCTTTCTGTCATTCTCTCTTTCTTTCTTTCTTTCTTCTCCATGTGGATTTCTGTTTCCTCCTGCCTATTTTTTCTGTTTATCAGTCACTAAACATACGTTCGTGTTGTTTAACATCATACTTGGCATTTAATGTTAAATGACTGTTTACACAATTTTGTTTTAAAATCCTCTCCAAATATTTAGCAAATACATTAACTGCTGGAGACTTACTGTCTCGAAATCAACCACACTTTGTATGTTTGCCTTTCTGTTTTTGTTATGATTGTTACTTTCGTTAGATTTATTGCAAACTCTATCCATCCACCTGTATATATACATTTATATGTCTGGACAACACAAAATTACAATGACCATAGACGTTTTCTCCCTAAAGCCACACATTTGCGAAAATGTTCTCTCTGACAATTATTACATCAGTAATGTCACTGTTATTATAACAAAAGTGGTAGTACAGCAGTAGCAGCAGCAACACCTACAGTAGGCTTACCGGTGGTAGCCTAGTAGTGAAAGTAGATGTAGCAGTATCAGTAGTAGCAGTAGCAGTAGTAGTAGTAGTAATAGGTTCATGCAATGGTGGTAAAGGTAGTAAGTAGTATGGAGGTGTGGTAGCAGCAGTGCAGGTAGCAAAAGTAATAATAGTGGTGATGGGCATTTATAGTAGGCCTAATACTAACACAAATTAATAAACAAATAAGCAAGCGAAAAAAAAAAAAAAAAAGCAAACAGAAAACAAGTACTTAGTATAAAGTTCAACGCAATATTAAAGTTTGTGACAGGCATTAAAATTTACAAATTACCCTCCCATAATGCAGTCCTTGTAACAGCAGGGCTTCCCGCACGATGTTTCATAGGTAACATCATCACAATAGCCACCACAGACAGCGTCTGCTAGTTTATCCCTCCAACGAAAGCAGACGATCCTGGTGCCAGCCTCCTCACAATATTTGGCATCACATCTACACGAACCCCATTCGCTCCATGGGGTGAACTGGCAATTCTGAGCACAGCATCTGAAATAAAATAGACATTTGCCAAGGAGGAAAGTCAATTAATAACCGCCTTTCTGTCAATAGATTTGTTCCGACCAAGTGAACGACTGGAAATCCTCGTGTTACTTTTAGCAAGGGGTACAAACACTCTAAACTGTTCACTGCCGTTGACAAAGGAAACAAAAAATGCACGGGACCGGTGACAACTCTTCTTGGATCTTGTGGTGAAGCGGTAACATACATACGTGTTCTATTTTTAGCAGGGGGTACAAACTCTCCGCCGGAGATTTTCAGGTTTGTGCTTAGTCGAATATGAACTCTTAAAACTGTAATTGAATCAATACTCACTCAGTAGCGAACACGTGGAAAAGCAGCAATTTAATTTTATTGTTTACTCTGTTGTTTTTGCTTTATTTTGTTTTTCTCACTATTGTTATATTTACTGAAGATATGCTAATCCGATCAAAACGTCGAAACTGATGTTTTTTGTGTGCATGCACTCTTTCAGTCAATGTTAATTTTGTTTCCAGGCCTTAAATATGGGCTCGATTTGCGGGGTAGAAATTTTGGAGATTTTGCAAACAATCATTGCTCTAACAGTGGCGTCTCCGCCTACTCTTTGCCTGATTTTTAAATGTCAACGCTTTGTTTTGTTTTAATATGCTCAATGTACATGTGGAATCTTTGTTGTCCAAGAAGACTAGCCATCAGGCTTCCACACCCAAAAAGCTAGAAGACCGTCAGATGATCAAAACAAACAAACAAACAAACGAAAGTAAACAAAAAAACAAGGGGAAAAAAAAAGTCTTGTCTTTCCATTCCTCCCGCCATATTCGAATTTGTGACAGCTATTGAAAAGACATAAAGCCTAAGTGTCCCGATTACTACATGAATTTCTTGCCATTGTTGATCCTCTCTGATTTTTTTTCCTAATTACTGTATTATTATTTAGTGTTTTCTGCTATAGAGCTGTTGATGTTGCTAAAGTAATAATATTGTTGTAATATTATTGTTATTATCGTCGTGGTTACTTTATGCCTATCATTATGTGTTTTATTAATAGTACAATATGGCTGTTACTGGTGTTCTTGTAACCATTCTTGCTACTTTTGTTAAGTGGAGATTAATGATCAGAAATCAGGTAGCCGTAGATATTATGTTGATAGCATTTTTGCTGGTTCTAAAATGTGTAAAGCAATGCGACAACAAATTATTTTCGAGTGCAATCCAATCGAAACTATTTTTTTTCCTTTTTAGTTAAAAGGAAAGAAAACAGTCTCCTTTGCTACCGTTCAGCAGACCTAATACTGTGCGTGTGGTCCTCATGTCCGGTTGTTTGATCACTTGGACATGGTTGGTACTAATGTTATATTTCCTCATGTTAGACCACAGGGCAGCATACTATGTTCTGTCAAAAGCCCCCTTGAAATCAACGAAAACACTAGAATCTTGTTAATGCTGGAGGTGTTTTCTCAAATTATGGTCAAGCTGAAGCTCTGCTCTGTAAGTATAACAAAAGAAGACCACAAGGGGATCAAAAAACAAACAAAACAAACTAAAGGACTTCTAAAAACTTTTCTCACTACAGTGAACAAACGAAAATTGAAATACTTATTGTATTGTCATTGTTCCAATCGTCAAGGACAGTCAGAGGCAACCGCAAACGAGAGAGACAAGGGAAGATTTGCGAAGACAACATCCGAAAATGGACAGGAATGATTGTTGATTCCCAAAGACCAGTGTGTGTAAGATAGAGCTGGAGGAGGTTAATGGACTCATCTTGAAAGGCATCCCTACGACATCAGCAGAGGTTAAGTGATGTATGAGAGAGAAAGAGAAATGTGCCAGGATAAACTGGCAAAACAAATGCTTTAATTCCTTCCACAGTATCAAATATACTGCAGTACACCAGAAATGCCTACTCATGGCCTACTAGGCATTTATACTAGGGAAACTAGACTACGGAGCAATAGTGTACGGAGGGGCAGCAGAACAAATAAAGAAAAGTTAGACAAAGTTCAAAACCAGGCCCTACGTGCAATAACGGGAGCAGCAATAAACAGTAA
>JBCEWB010378732.1:0-15254 GCA_039654565.1 Peronia peronii
CCCCCCCCCCCTTCCCCCCCCCCCCCCCCCCCCCCCCAGGTTTCTCGTAGAATTCTATTCTAAGCATCAGGGAAGTCAAAAAATAGTAATTGGTAAAGATCTTGCATAATGCTATTTAATTAGATGTCAAGGTAGTTTTAGTATTTTGAGAGACCAGAAGTAAAGTTTGGTAAAGTAGCTTTGACAATCATCAGGCATTGGAGAGTTCATTCATCCATTTATTTTATCAGTACAGTTAGACATTTATTTATGGATCCATTTATTTATCATTATAGTCATGCATTTGCTCATTTATTCATTTATTTATCAGTACAATGGGGCATTTTGTTTTAAGATCCACTTATTTATTAGTACAGACATTTATTTGTTCATTTATTCATTTATTCAGTTATCAGTACTTTAATCATTTGTTTATGCATTCATCAAACTGTTCCCCACCCCAGGATTTGGAGGCAGTGGTTTATGATGCTTGTGTGGACACTGATGGACTGACCATCACACTAGAGGAGTAAGAGTGATTTGTCCCATAAGAAGAAATCGCAGACCGTCACAAACTGCCAGTCGCAACTTTGGCCCAAGCAACAAAACAAGATCACCTTAACCCTGCAAGTGTCAAGGAGCTGATCTGTTTGAAGACAAGCTTTATCATACTTTGCAGTGGAATCTCAAACAAAAGAGCATGCAATGTCATAATAAAGATTCATGTCATATGTTGTTTAGGGATAATTGGTCATTTTTACACATGAAAACGATATGTTGTCAAAGTAATCCAAACACAAAAACACTTTCTCTCAACACATCGGTAGTTAATATCTTTTGGTGCTAAGCTCTTTTTCCTTTGTTTACTAAAACATTTTTTTTTCTAATTTGTTGTCTAGAATTATGAGTAACCTAACATTTTTGGCTATTGCTAGCATAGTGTCAAACAGGAATAAGTGACTTACAACATAAAATGAAATGATGTGGTGCACAACGTACATTTTGAGACGCCAAGGGGTTTTTATTGCATTAACATCCCTGCGTTTTTGTATCAATAAAATTAGTATTTGAACATATGTCTAGTTTTTATTTCATTTTTGTTTTAAATCACTAAAGGAACAGGTAGCACATGCTAGAGCTATTTGCGCTACAAAAAAAAATTAAAAATAAATGATGGAATATGGACCTGATAATCTATGCAGTTCCACTCCTCATATGTACAAGGGAGAAATTCATCAATACTCTGTTTCTGTTGATGTCTGGTACCCTATTATGCTTAATTAATCAACTTATTTCACTCCAGTCTAGTGTTCTGAATATGAAATCTGAACCATGCAGAATATCTATTCTATCTCAGAATGTAATGCCTTCCTGTTATGATCTGAGTACCTGTTTCTTTCAAAAAACGAAAAAAAATTCAGGACAGCCAAAACCTGTACTTGTTTTCCAGCATTCTTATTGATTTGCTGTCGGATATATTATTGGTCTTGTATTCCATATATTGGATACAGCAGGAGTCTCCTGTAGTGGTGACGAAGAGAGTTATTTGAATGATCTGGAGAAAAGTTATTAATCGATTGGTTACGTTACCTTATCTGTTTGCCTTTTAACCTCCAGTGGGGTGGTTATCTCGGTAAGCCAGTTGGTCACATGAAATTCTTTTTTGCAATGTGCATGCAGTCTGTGCGCCATAGTTTGTCCATCTCTTGGTTTATCTAATCACAAAGAACTGAAGACCTTACATGGGCTGCCTCTGAACTTAACTTAGCTATTAAGCCACAAGTTGTGACCTCTTTGCTTTTTCTTCTTGAAGAACCCAAGTGCAATTTATTCACTGCCTGAAAATGATATTATTGTACCTATGATTTTTGTCAGGGTTCTTCAAGATATGAGCCAGATCTCTCTCTCTAAGATTCTACATAATATATTCTTAGTATAGTTCTTTGTTATTGTTAGTGGTTGGCATAAGTGTTCATAAGTCCTGAACATCTCTTTCTTCATGTTGTTCATGTATTTGTGAGCAAAACCATAAGTCCGCTGGACTTACTTTAATGAAGGCCTTCATGGCAGAAGTAGAGAAACGCATATGGAAAGTAAATTTCTGCATGTTTGATGATTATTTTGTTTGTTTGCTTTTATCTCTGAAATTTTATTTTTTATTATTTTTTGTGTGAGTGTGTGTGTGTGTTTTGTTCCCTATTTTGTCACTGAGGCGCTGACCTGTATTCTAGTAAGTTGTAAGCATCAAATTTGTCTATCATGTGACATTGGTTTCTTACTGTTTTTAAGAGTTGCTGTCTTGCTCAGTAGCAACATATGCTTCATTTTTATCAGCAAATGTTTCAGAATTTTTTGTGTATTTTGATAGAATGGATTATATCTGTACCAGTTCATAATTGAAAGATAAAAGTGAATATCATCTTTGCTCTTTGGTGACAAAAGTCAGTTGTGACAATTTTTAATACACAGAGAAAAACTTTTTATCACAAGTTATTTAATGAGTAATGCTATTATAATTCTGTTGAGCTAATACATAATTCTTTCGGTGGATTCCTTTTTAATGACATCTTCTGCTCACTCTCATGTTTAGGAAGGCTGTGAGACATCAGTTACATTTTGGCACAAGTCTATGCCATTACCTTAGGGCGATAGCTTTTGCTTCAGATTAATCCTTTCAGTATGTTAGGTTTTCGTTCTCGAGAACATCCCTATTTTTTCTTAAGCTATATCCCATGTGCGTAAGGAATTTTTCAAGATTAGGGTGTCATATTTGAAATTATTGTGACATGTTTATTATATGAGTAAACCCAATAAAAGTATATAATTCTGAAAGGTAATTGAATGAACTTTTACATCATATCAAAAATAGACTTGCAAGGCCAAGATCAAGGTCAAAGATGAAGATCATACTTAAAAACATAAACAAAAAACCAGCAACTCGTGTTTATGAATTTTTGAAATGTGTTATTTTCACTGAATTAGGAAATAACATTCAAATACAACATTTGCATATGTATGTGGCATATGTTATTTAAAAGTTTGAATCTTGTGATACATCAGTGAGACAATGATCTCCTTGTTCAGCACCACCAGAAGATACACTTGTCGACTGTTTGCCACACCCACCTCTAGATCTAGCATGGGCACATTCATTGCCTTTGCTTTCTCTTGTGTCTGTTTTACACCTTCCCCATTTCCCCTTTCCTTGATTTTGTGTCCACTGGAAGCTATATCTACAGTTTCTTCATACTAGATCTAGGTCTAGATCTGCAATCACCTCCATTACTGTAATCCTCTTCAGAGTCCATCTCAGTCGGGGATAGAACATATTCTGAGCCAGAATCTGAGATGAATGAATCAGTGGAATCACCATCAAAAAGAATTTTGACTTCAAATAACAATTTTTTATTTCTGTTTGATCTTTCAGTGGATGTTGTAGTCATCTGCCATTGTAAACACTGTTGACTGAGTTCTCTAGTGCACTGTAGAAAGAAATCACCCTAAAACCTACTTATGTGTATGGAACAAGATGTGTATTTACTAATTTTGGTGTTTTTTTGGCCTTAGGATTCACAACAAAAGACTTGTATGGCCATTCGTGTATGCCATAGAGGTATGTCAAGCACATACATGGGAACTACCATTCTCTTTACTTCCGTGGTGTATTAATATGTCACTGCAGCAGGTATAAGGCAATAATATGACATAGGTGTACATCAAACAGGTGCTGAAGGGTTGAGGATGACATTTACACACTTAAACAAGGAGTAGAATTCCTTTGTTTGTGCATAAGAAAATATGTTAGGACCAGTTTGTAATATGCAGAAAAGTGCAAAGAAAAAATATATATGATATGTAGAAGTTAAATTTCAGAGACCAGTTTACAGATTTTTTACATCTGTGTCTTCATTTCATGGAAAGCTTTGTCCTGATACATGTGATCTTTACTGTATTATTTGCTTTATGTGCTAAGTATTCTATGGGTGAGGAGAACATTGTTTATATATACATTGGGTGTAGTTATTATTGTGATGGGCCGAAAGCTTCAGTGGCAAAACAATTATCCCTGAATAACAAGCATCAAATCCACCACTGTCAGACATGATGCATGACATATTCCCGTATTCCCGTCATACCAGATTATTACACTTTTCAAATTAACACTTCTGATTTGCAAAAACAACATGAACTGTGGCCTCACTTTTAAGTCCCATTAACATGGAAAAAATGCCATGCATAGTTTTTACTGAAATTCTTATTTAAACATCAGATAGGCCTAGAAACAGTGGTTGGTAAAGATGAGGCTTGATAATCAGTCAGGCTTCAAGGAAGGTTGAACCATTTTGAGAAACCAAAAGTAAAGTTTGGTAAAGTAATGAAATGTCATTCTCACACTGGAGAGCTAGTAAAGAAAGGTCTCTAGATAAACTTTGATGTAATGAAATATTTTGCATGTTTTTTATGCTCTGTTGTAGACTGTTGTATGTTTGAATTTCATTGATACGGCCATTGTGAAATAACTTTCACGACATAAAAAAATTATCATTTATCTCCCAAATCAGAATCATTTCATTTAATTTATGCAGCCTGGTCATTTTTTTTTTTTTTTAAACTATGCAGCCTTATTGTTTTAATTATGCAGCCCCATCATTTAAAAAAATTTTTTTTTGTTATTTATGCAGCTCCAACATTACCATCTGCATCAGTTGTTTTTTATTTGTCGCAGATGAGCGGTAAGTGGCTCGAGCTGATTATGAAATTTAAAATCAGGCGCAAGCACCTTCTTCTTTTTCTTTTTGTTATGTGGGGTGACAGTGATCATCCGGCAATGATGGCCGAGTATTGTCTTGGATAATTCACGGTTTGGCCTGAGTCCTGGTGTGTTTCTTGTCTTGTAGTGCTATCTGTTATAATTAGTGTCTGTTGCTGAGTCTTTTCATTAGGGTTTTTTCTGCATTCTTCTGGGTGGATGACCTATCAGATCAGTCACAGCCTCCCCGCCCTAGAACTGCGTAGTCAGAACCCTTCTTAGTCAGCAGGCATTTCCACAGCATCGTACCTTCTGTCCTTTCCTCCACCTTATGACCATTTGCAAAGAAGATTTACGTATGGAGCAACAGTTGCGGGGTATTAAAAAAAAATTTCTGAAGAAGGAAATCCGGTACTATACAGCTGCAGTTTACATTGTGGATCTCTTTAATGCTGATGTTTGAAATACAGTGTTAAAGTTGTCTTAGACCTTATAACCTCTCGGCCTTCATCACTGTTTTTTGTATTTATGCCTTCTTCATTGAAGTACATGTAATATTTTTTCATCTATTTGATCACAAATTTGTGAAAAATTTATGCATATATCATAGAGTTCATATTTATGTCCTTGCCACATATACATTTTTATATTTATACTTTTGTCACAGAGCTGTTTTTTTATGTATGTCTTCATCACAATTTTCTTTTTTTTTTTATTTATCGTAGATATATCTTTGTCACAGTTTTTTGTACCTATGAACCCATTACCTATTTCTTAATGTCTGAGATAGAATTTGTATCTTTTTTTTTTGTTACATGATGTATTATTTTTGGCTGTGACTGAATACTTTATGTATGACACATCACAGATTTGTTATTATGTCTTTTTCCCATATTTTTGTAAAATATGGTTTGTTAAGACTTCATCACAAATTTTGACCTTGATTCTCATAATAGAATTTATACTTTATCCCTCCATCACTGCTTTCATAGATCCATTCTATTTTTTGTTCTGCCAGCTATGTGTGCAGTCTTTCAGTCCCGAGACTATTCTTATCTTTGCTTTAGAGGCATGCACTGTTTGGCCAGGGGATTTTTGGATTTGAAATTTGAAGTTTTAGGGGAATCTTACTTGTATTACAGTATTGTCTCCACTTAGCCTTCATTGAATTTTTAACTGCCAAAATTTTTTTAATTTGGGTAATATAGACTCAGAACTGCTAAAATATCTTTGTCGTTCTTAGAAGGCTAGACGCTGCTTTCCCTTCCCAAGAAGCCACTTGTATTTCCTAGTGCCAACCTTGTAAATGGTCACAGAGAGGCATTGTACTTGTGTGTTTCGGACTTAACAGTTCAGTCTTTTCCTAAACAGAACAGCTTAATCAACTTTAAAGTAATTTAATTTTTTACCGTGTACATGCACAGATTGAAATTTAAATAGTGAATGCAATATCTTTCTTCCACAAGAATTGAAAATGATAGCATTAAGCAATTTCTCTTTGTATTTGCACTATGTCACGTACTATTATAATCTTCCTCTCTGATCTCTCTCCAGAGACAAATTCCATACTTTTCTTTTGCTGAAGTTTACAGGATGGAAGATTTGTAGATGGGGGACTGGTTGGATGCAGAGATGATTAATACCAGCTCGTTGTCACATGGTCATGGAACAAAACAGTTGTAGTAAGAGCTTCTTCGGTTTGTGTTGACCACAGTCTGGGACAGTGTTTGAGTAGCTGGTAGTACAGTCTGGAAGTAGCAGTTTCTACCACTCTGAGGACAGACATAGATGGTAGTAGATCAGCCACTGCAGGTTTCTTCTTTATGGCTGACTTTTCTTCAGTGTATGTGTGGATCAGAAAAAAAATAACATTAGGTTGAGCTGAGATTGAAGTAAAGAGACAACTGCGGATATTATAAAGGATTTCATCAACAGTTTATACTTGAACATCAGAAGTAATCACATGGTAGATTCAGTTACTTTCTTTATATTGTGAAAAAAATTGTATTATGAACAATTCATATACTCTACAACTTCGATCATTATTGCACAGTATAACAACAATGTTTAATGAGGCAAGATTGTGGATTGAGCTGAAGAAACCTAACATTTTTTTGTGCCATTTGACTATCATTTTCATAAAGTACCAACATGCTCAGACGAAAAGAGTTGTACTGTTCTGAAAATGTAGAAAAACTATTTTGTAAGTTGTAGGCACTTCATTGTTTGCCTTATGTTAGTTCTCCAAGTCAGCCATTTGATGGCATGAAATAAAATTATGATTTTAAGTTTGAGTGTTTTTAAATGATAATTTTGTTGATAGTATTATAAGTGTATTAGTGGTACAAATGTAATATAGGCTTAGCCGTTGG
Organism: Peronia peronii; assembly: GCA_039654565.1. Lineage (NCBI taxonomy): Eukaryota > Metazoa > Mollusca > Gastropoda > Systellommatophora > Onchidiidae > Peronia > Peronia peronii. Next base: position 7,102 of record JBCEWB010378732.1, read on the forward strand.
AGGGATATAACGTTATAAGCTTTACTATGATTTTTGCATCTATCAGAAGGTTGAGAATTTTTATATAGCTTTACAACAGTTGGGGATGATCTTTACACATAAATCCTGGTGATTGGTTTCCTAGATCCTTTTTTTTTTCTTTCATCTCTAATAACCTGGCCAGACTATCTGGTATATATCCTGTTTTTCTTGTGGTTTACCTTGAAGTATAAGCCAAGTCTCAATAAAGACAGGTGGCCTTGAGAAATAGATAAACAGCTAAAGAGTTGTTTGTATCATTTAAATGGTCCCAATTTTTAAAGCCAAATCCAGATCTGTTAGCAATCAGCATGAAGTCTGCATCCTGCCAAAAAGTTCTCAGTTACATGTTGTAGTGTGCTCTGTTCAATTAATGTGATAATACCATTTCTGCTTTTTTGCCAGACTCAATGTTTTATGCATCCAAATTTTTTTTAAATCCCAGGGTAACTTTTGTGTTTCATGGAGTTTTTTTTCCCAAGGATTTTGTACATCAGATGCATGACTGTTTGTGTAAACCAGTGTTTGCGGCTGTAGAAATGACATGTTCATGTTAGAAATTAACTCTTTAAATGCTCACTTTTAATGTATGTGCATATCCAAATAGGCACTTAAATTTGCAAATGTGTCTGTAAGTCACATATTTGCAAATTTAAATGCCTATTTGGATACTACTTAAATTAAAAGTAAACATGCCAAGGATTAATGAGATGAGGAATTGACAGTTAGATCCTTATGGCCAGATCTTTTGAGAATTTTTAAGGTCAAATTAATTTTGCAGCCACCTATCAAAGCCATGATCGTGGCTCCACACACTCCAGCAGGAAGCAGCAATCATCACCTTGTGCATGTCAGGTTGATAAACATGAACTGGTAAATTATTATCTTGCACATGACGACATTGATTTCTTTGTCACTTATCCCTAGAAGTATCAAAGGATCCATCTGATCAAAGATTTCCTTACTATGCTTTTCACAGGAATTCTTTTTAAACAACACATAGAACAGTGACATGACACCTGTTTCATATCACATTAAAGTATAGATCTGAAGTGTTCTTTCAAAAACATAAATGCATATATTGATGTCATCACAGTAACTTCAACACTCCAGCAATTTGTCGTCACATTTTTTATTGTTAAATAGAATTGCGTCATTGAAATTATTTTTTTTTCTGTCTCTTATGTTTTGGGAATTATTTATTGTTATATCACAATGCAGAGGAATCTTCTTTTCTGAAAACATTTAATTTTCCACAATATGTAAAACCTTGTTGTTTATGCTTGCATGTATCTTAAAGCAAGCAGGGTAGTGTTTCTGTTATTGTTCATAGTTTTCATCTTTACATTTGGCGATGTTATCATTAGAAGCTTTACAGTTATTGCTAATGATAGATAGTTTATTAATGTAATATATGACATGCAGCATGATGAAATCATCCACTGGTCAGTTTCTTTTTAGCTTATTTAGTTATTGATCACAGTGGTCATTCATTTCTCTTTCTAACTGCTCGGTTCTACTTTGAACAGAAGTCAAGATGCTGGCTATTAAAGACTATGCCGCTGCAGCTGAATTTAGTGAGAAAATTGCCAATCAGTTTCGTTAGTCCTTATTATATCTCATTTACGTCATATCATTTAATTACAGTTTTTGGATTTTTATTCAGTATGTCAAGCAAATTTAGCTCTGAAATACATTTTTAATTGGACATGAAAAAACTTTTTGTGCATCCAAAAAAATTATGTTAGAAATTCCCATACTGTTGAAAGAAATCATTTCTTCAGTTGCCTCAAATACACATGTGCCTGATTTCATCTTGTGGCATCTCATATTGGTCTGTGCCGTACCAATGACGGAACTCAGCTGCCTTACATGAGGTATTTTTGCACTGTGTTCATTGGAGATAGTCCACATATATGCGATACGGTCCACTTAAGCGTGACACTGAAAATATGTTTGCTATGCTAATATTGTGTATGGGACATGGCTTCAGTACTCATTCAGTGGTAATGAATGACTGCTAAGTTTGAGATTGCAGGGATAAGTACAGTGAACAGTGAACAAGCCATTTTGACCATCAGCTAAATGGCTTCCATATTGCTAGGCTGATGAGGTTATTAAGACACATGTAAAAAAGGCAAAATCGCTTTTACCATTACTATCTGAAACATGATGAACAGAAAATCTTGAAAATCACTTATGAAACTATTATTTTCTCATCATGATTATTTTTTCACAATTTTTTTGTATCACATTTTTCAAATAACAGGAAGGAAAGTTCCCCCCCCCCCCCCCTTTTACGGTGCAGGTTTTATACCACATTGTCTAGTAAAAGGAAGTAACTTCATGGCTCATTCATATAATATGGTGTGCATGTCATTATGATAGTAGATGTACTAGATAACATCCCCATTAATACCACAGTTGCCCAGGTCATGCTGAGTATTTGAAAAAAATAACCCATTTATTAAATTTGGTCCAAGTCAAAGGCATGACTTAGGGAGAGTGGGAAAAAAAAAAAATCCCAACTTTTGTAGGCATTTTGTGTATATTATTTCTTGTATTGGAGATGAGCTTAAGGACTTTATTTTTTTTTTTAACCAGTGATGTGTGGATTATATGCACGACCCGGTATTGTTACTCAAAACTCACCCAGAAATAATTTTGGTGGCTGTGTTATGACTGTGACGATATTTGTTTTATTGTTTACTGTGGAAGGAAGAAATATCTAAAATGTCCATTGTGGTACACATCACATTCAGCTGGAAATAGTACTATGCCTTTTTTTTCTCTGCATTTTTTTTTTCATGTTTCTTTTGCCTCACTGCTACTGTGCTTCAATCACTCTCACTGTGACTGTGGGATTCTCTCTCCCCCCCCCTTCCCCCCCCCCCTCCCCTTCCCAACTCAGATCTGTCTATACACAACATTTTACTAGCTGAAAAATTGTATACTGAGTGTCAAGTAAAATGTGGTACCGTACGTACAAAAGAATTGGATGAGATCTGTGCACTGCCAGCATTCGAAACCTCTTTGAAGTAGAGATATCAGTATGGCAAGCTGTATACTGAGTGAGTGTTAAGTAAAATGTGATACATACAAAAGAATTGGATGAGATCTATGCACTGCCAGCACTTGAAACCTTTTTGAAGCACAGATATCATCAGTGTGGCAAGCTATATACTGAGTGTTAAATAAAATGTGATACATACAAAAGAATTGGATGAGATCTGTGCACTGCCAGCACTCGAAATCTCTTTGAAGCACACATATCATCAGTGTGGCAAGCTGTATACTGAGTGTTAAGTAAAATGTGATACATACAAAAGAATTGGATGAAATCTATGCACTGCCAGCACTTGAACCTTTTCGACGCAGAGGTATCATCAGCTTGGCAAGAAAAATAACTTAACTTTACATTTCTGAAGTTACACCTTTTCCTATATAATTCAAGTTCAATATATCCTCCTCTGTGTGAAAATAATTTGTCAGAAGATTCTATATATCAAAGATCCCAGACTGTGCTCTCAGGGTTTGACTTTTCTTGCACACAGATTGTTACACATGTAAAAATTTTGAATTTCTGTTTCTGTTTCTCCTGTTAGATATGCTCAAACCCAGCTGAATAGTGTGCTTGTACCATGACAAATTATATTTCATATGGTTTGTAAGCCCTTGCAAAGATGGAACAATGCAGCCAGTACAGATCGCTCATTGTATTAATTTTATTTGCAATGAATGCTATTTACATAATGATTTATATATGCGAACTACATATTTTGTACCCTTTAGTTATTGTTTTGCATTTTTTTTGCATGCTTGAGGATCATCTTTCATTGTCCTTAATCAGTCCCCATATGTATAAATATTTCTTTATTATTCCCCATCCCCAACCCCCTCCCTCCCATCTATCACTTCCAACCCAAGGACCCCATTAAAAAGAATTTACTTGAACTTTGAAATCCAAGTCTTAAGTGCCCCGGGCAATGTCAGTTTTCAGAATCAAGTTAACTTTCATTAAAAATAAAAAAATAAATTTATGAATTCTCACACATGCCAATTTTTTTCAAAACACTGAGAGTGGCACTTCAGACAATGAGCACTTTGACCATCAGCCAAATTACTTCCCTTTGCTGCTTGCCATCATTATAATAAGCATTGTTAATAAGGAAAAAAATCGCCTTTTCTCTCGTCAGTTGAAACACAAGTATTAGAAAATTCTTAGGAATTCACCATATGCTGAAAATGTTTTTTTTTCCCATCCTAAAAACTTTTTTTTTGTGTGTGTGTGTAATGTTTAGCCTCGTTTGGTTTAGTTAAGAGGAGCTAAATTTATTTTTTTCTTCTTTCTTTACAATATTTGGCTTATATCTCTTGTTCTTGGCAGGGGGGAGTAGTTAAGCTGGCTGGAGAAAAAATGGCTCTTTTGGCTTTTGAGGGTTGACCAAAGGTCACGTGGAGATTTAGACCAAATCCATTGAGAAGTGGAAGTTCTGATATCTGTCTCCAGTTTATGTCTGAGGAATTATTACAAAGATATTGTACAAAGCATTAGGTCTTCTCTCTTTGATCATTGTCATACTGTAACACTAGGCTCTGCAGGGTGAAGTCTAGTAGCATGAAAATAAATATCGTCAGTGCTCCACCCTAATGGCATAATAAGTCATTTTTCAGCACTTTTGATTTGTTTAGGGAAAAAAAAGCTATTTATATCCAAGTCATTTGATGAGTGATGCCATTATGGTTCTATTGAATTAATTGGTATATACATGTAAGTCTATTTATATCACAAGTCATTTAATGAGCAATGCCATTATGGCTCTGTTGAATTAATTAGTAGAAAAGTCTATTTATATCACAAGTCATTTGATGAGCGATGCCATTATGGCTCTGTTGAATTAATTAGTAGATAAGTCTATTTATATCATAATTCATTTGATGAGCGATGCCATTATAGTTCTATTGAGCTAATTAGTACATAAATCTGTGGGCATGTTAACTTTTCCACTGACAGTATCTGATAGCTGTCATGCTCCGGACCACCTTCAGACATTAGTTCCATTTTGGCATAAGTCTGACCTGCTGTTATCATCGAGCACTGATGATATAATATTGCCTTGGGAATATAAGCTTTGTCATGATTCGTACATGAGAATCTTTATATATCTGCATGAAGAACAAGAGGTGGTCTATACTGACATAAATTCTGGTGACTATCATCATTTTCTTTTTCTGTCCATCACAATTATACAATCCATCCAGATTACATCATGTTATGAAAGAGTAATCAAGGATATACTTGAATGGGACTGCGATGTTGAATCACATGTCTGGAGATGGTCTTCACTGACATAAATCCTGGTGACTATCAATATCATCATCGTATTTTCTGTTCCTGTCCATTATACATATAATTAATCAGTCGAAACATTTTATGAAAAATTGGTCAAATATGATTTGTACCTGAGGGAGACTACGGTGCTGATATATATTGTATACTGTAGCATGACCATAGACATAGACCATTATGTAATAAAGATATGTCTGTGCGCCTGACTATGTGATTAGTGATTGGTTAGATTGTGATGATATTAGATAGTCAGATGATTAAGTGCAAATAAAAAATAGATCTCAACTCACCAGTTATCGAGACTCTTTATTTGTCCCACAGTGAAACCATACAGATTTCTATTCAATCTTGCTTTTCTCTCTCTCGTTCCTTTGAAGACTTATTTATATAGTGAATCTATATTTATATCTATACAGTCTTCCTAGTCCATTACCTGCCTCTTTCATTCTCTTTCTCTCTCTCTCTGGGGCATTTCTCTCTCTCCCTCTCTCCATTCTTCCTCTCCTTCTCTGTCAGTGTTCTGGATATTTTTATCTGTAAGTCTATCAGATCAAATCTTTCTCTTTCAGTATTTGTCTCTTTTCTTCTCTCTTTTTCTCTGTCCTTGTCTCATTTCTCTGTCTCTGTCAGTCTTTTCACATCACTCTCTCTCTCTCTCCGCCAGCACCAAACCATACCTTATTATTTATTTATCCATTGAGCTTTTTCTTTCTCTCTCTCTCTTTCTCTCTCTCCCAGTCCTCCTCTTTAGTACATCACCCCACTTCCTGCCCATCTATCAGTTTGTCTTTTGTGGCTGAGTGACTTTCTGCCTGTCTGTACTTAACTGTATATTTTGAACTATATCTATCCGTCTCTCAGTGGTTCAACAGTTTGTCATTTTTTTTGCATTTTGTCTTGGTGGTATCTTTCCCTCCCCCCCCCCCCCCCATACACACCTCCTCCCCTCTCCCAACCCCCCTTATCGCCCCTTTCTCTTGATTAATTTCAGACATCTAACATCATAAAACAAGCAATATACATGCTAAAATCTAACACGCAACATCGGCTTTGCTGAAACTGTGTAGAATTAATTTCACATTGTTCGGTTGGTATCATACAATTTTAGTACTAAGAAGAATGTGTAATGTATTCGTTCCGTAACTTTGCAGTGCTCTTGTAGAATAGTAAATGCGAGATTTTTTAATGTGAGTAGTCGAGTTATCCCGTGATGGGTATACATGTGCTCGGCTCCCTCGTTTACAGTGTCAACATAAATCTCATTATCATCATTTCATTCAACAGCGATCGTTACTGTGCAGTTTCCAGTGTAACGAACTAGACCAAACAGGGGCAAGAAAAAGATGAATTAATTTTCCATTCGTTTAATTGCAACTACATGTATTCGATATTTTGCACATTTGTTTCCAAACTCTACTAGTTAAAACACGGTCAAGTCTCATTTCATGGGAATGTTCAGGATGCGTCCTCTCAGATTTAGTGGTTTTCTATTTGTGTAGATCTACATCATGCCCTTCAAGATGGCAGGCAAAAAAGTAAAAGACAAAAATTAATTTAAAAAAAAAAACAAAAAAACCAACACTCTGTTCCTTCATCTTCACATCTCCTTTGATTTCTGCCGATGTCGTAGAACTAGAAGTCCCAGTAAGTGAGGCTGAGTCACCAACCTCCGCCAATAAAATTTATCAATATCCCAGGAAATTCCATCGACCTATGACCTTGGCCTTGCCTCGGCCGGAAGTTTGCCTCATTTCTTGGGTGGCCCTGTTAACGGTGGGTGGGAAATGTATGACGAAAACTCTTCGCTGTGGGCGTATTGCACCTATGTGCTCTTCAAATAATAATAGCAGTGAGTAGTGTGAATGATTTAATGACGTAGGGAAACGATTGACGTACTTCCGGCGTCGAGTTTTCTCTCGAAATCTTGAGTTCTACTATTCCAAACCTCTCTGTTCTCCACTGCTGTCTGAGATTCACAGCAAATCTCATTCCTGTTTATTCTCGAATATTGTCATCCAATTTCTTCTTTCTTGTCATCCAATTTCTTCGTCCACGGCTGTTATTGTTCATCGTTGTGTATTTAACTATGTTTTCTGTTCTGTCAACTATGTGCCCATCATTTTGTTTGAACGAAAGTCGCTCTATGAGATCAGACAGAAAATGTCTGTGCTTTGCACTTTCTTGGATGTACCCTCTCCTTTGCCCCTATTTGCGATTATCTAAACTAAATGAGATATTGTAACAATAAAGAATGAACAGTCTTGTTGGGGAGGGAGGGAGAGTCTCAGAATTGGGAACAGAAAACACGTTTTTATTTGTTATGGTAAATCTAAAACCAGCTGAGAAAAAATATTGAAAGTAACAAATCTGATAAAACATACATTACCTTGATTGCGACCGTTGGCGCTCACCGATTTTCAGACCACTCTAAAGATCACAGGAGCAGTCATGGTTTTCCTTTATTTATTGCATTTTTTTTTTTTTAAATGGATTGTCAATGGTAAATATTCATATTTCTGTTTACTGCCTCCAAACACTGTGTAGCAACTTTGAAGAAGAATAGACATGGGATAAGGACATTATTTGTTTGTTTGACTTTTTGTGTTTGCGTTTATTTGTTTGTTTGTTTGTTTGTTTTGTTGTATGCTGTTTGCTTCTTGGATACATATATTGTGCACAGGAAGACGGATTCTATTGACCCTTTCAATGTGCCGAAATTTATTAATCGGACAAATGAAAGAATGAAGAAAGACGAGGGAGGCGGGGGGGGGGGGGGGAAAGAGGG
>JBCEWB010379061.1:0-20953 GCA_039654565.1 Peronia peronii
CTTTCAAATAATATGTGTGAAGAAAGGGTGGAGTTAGGGGAGGGATTAGAGGAAGACATTGGTCAGTATGGTGGTCAGTCTGGGCCTGCATTGTGTCACTCTGAAGCCAAGGAGGAGTCCCTATAGTCAAAACAAACTCCCTGAGGTTAAGCAGTGGTGCCGGCGATGCAGATTGACAGGCCGGGAGGCGCACCGCAGGGCGTTGCAGCCCTTAGGCTGAGTCGCAGTTCTAGAGTTAAGCTGTGAATGAGCTGAAGACATGAATTGTGAGAAAGAATATTATGAATTATAAATGATCAGATTCTAGTAAATGTGAAATAGATCTGAGACTGGCTCTCACATACATAATATGATTAGTTGATTGTTACCTTTAGTTAAAGATTTATCTATGCAGAACAGCTTTCTCCCCTGTGTGTGTGTGTCTGTGTTGTAATTAGATCTAACAATTTCTGGCCTTGCTTAACGTATAATTTCATCAACAATGCCCAGCGTTTAAACATCGAGTGAGCCTCTGCATGACGGTAGGGCCTATTATTGTTGAATGAAAACATAATATTGCTGTTACCATGCAGATAATCATATGAGTGACTCAAGTGTTTAAAATTAGCAACCAAAGCAGGAAAAAACTGAGGAGGCTAAACTTATTCCTCCTTACTCTCAGAGCCAATCACGGGCGCTGTCTGTCCCATGTGTTATAGACAAAGAACTGCTTTCAGGCTTATCCATATATGCCTGAATATGCAGTCATACATCAATCATCACTTCCACTCATCATATACCTGTTCTCTTCACCTCTGTCCACATTTAGCTGCACTGTGTGTTTAAGTGTCTAATGTGAAATTACGCCATAAGCACTTGCGTATGTGTGTGGTTGGCTTGATACTAGGGTCTTAGGCGGATTTTTTTATTTGGGAGTGGGTTCTGAGAAGGGTACATTATAGACAAAAAATTCCATTTCGCAGCAGAAGCAGGTTCTTAGTCAGACCAGGCTCGTAGGCGGCGAGTTCTTAGGCAAAGACAATTATACATGAAATGCATGTTCTTTTCTTTGTTTCAGATCATTGGCGAAGATATTCTTGGATCTCTTAAAAGCAATATGTCACCGACAAATATGATGCTCTTGCTCTCAGCACCACGCCAGTGTCCTCTAATGGATTTTGTGCCCAAACAATTTCTGTGCTCACCCAAAACAGGATCTATCATATGTTTTAATTTCCATTGCACATATTTTGTGCCCATCTGTCATGAACTGACCTTTGTTGAAGAGTGTGAGCTGTCAGGAATAGAGCTCCTCCATTGTTGTGAATGCACTACAGATGGCAGTGCTCCATCAGCTGTTGCCAGTGATGGAAAGGAGAGGCCTACGACTGAATGCAGTTTATGTGGCCAGAGGAGGAGAAAAAGCCAAGTTATAGATGAGGAGAGTGAATTTTTTATTCGTTGCAGATTAAGGAGAAGCAGGAGAAATGCATCGTCCACTCCTGGGCAAATGCATTTGATTAATTCACTTCAATGTTCCATTGAATCATCATGTGTGAACAAAAACTCCCAAGGAAATGTTAACCATGTGCAGGCTGGTAGCGTATCGAAAAGTGGTGCCCAAGTAGAAAAAGTAGAACAGATGCAAGATCAAACAATGCAAGAGGTGCACTTGAAGTCCACTAATAAAGTCATAGTCAGTCAGGGGAAGGATGTGGAATGTGGGAAATTACAAGGCAAATGTTCTTCTGTTCATGTGGGAGGGCGTAGTGATGGAAATTATGTTGTTCATAAATCAAACATAGAGAATAGCAAATTTGAAAATGATTGTGGTATGTCAGAGAAATCACAAGACAGTTTGGTTGAGAACAAGAAATTGATGCCAAGCTCAAAGCATCAAGAAATATTTGATCACCATGGAAGTCCGCACTTGTTGGATCAAAATACAGGTACTCTGAGTGATGCGAAAAAAAGAGGCATGGATTGTATCAAGATAGTCAATGTAGATACAGACTACATATGGTACCAAAGTCCATTTGTTATCAAAGGTTACAAATGTCAAGAAAATACAAGTTTTAAACAGTGGTAGTAACAGTTGTCTTGTTATTCATTCATGTGTGTTTTGAATTTTTTAAACATCTAATTTCAAATTGATCAAAGAAATGAAACAGCACAACTTATAGCCAGGTGTCTGGTAGAGAGCTGTTGTAGCTTGTATTCTTTTGGCTGAGAACATTGGCAAGAACAGGAATAACAGGCTCTAATTAAAATAAGCATTTTTTAAAAACATAATATATAGTATTGTATATCATGGCAGTACTCATTTTAGATCAGGGGTGGAGAAGCATTTCAAATTAAATTAGATGAATTGAAAAGCATAAATGAACGCTATATGACAATGGCAGTTATTGCTTTTTGTTTGTTTGTTTTTGTATCTATATAAGGCTGAATTTAAACAATGAAAATGAAATTCGTAGCATTGGTCGTTATCGCTTTATATATTGTGAGCACCTCGAATATATCAGTGAAGTAATCTGGGATTTTTATTATCAACAAGCCAACCATATCCTCATGTCAATAAATTTTTTATTTATACTAGGTGAAGATTTACACTCTGGCCTCATCAATGTCTTTGTTTCAATTTCCCTGAACTGAAGATCAGCAAATTGCTCAGTTGTGTACATATAATATATATATTTATTTTCAAACACTAAGGATGTACATTGTATTGAAGTTAGTTTAAATGTGCATTACATGTGTTTGTCTTTCTTAAATTATTTTATGTTATACTTAATACTTAATGGACATTAAATGAAAATGTTTTATTTTAACAATCATCACACAATTATCTGTGAAGTAGTAAATAAAATGTTCAGTTAGTTAATGAACATCAGCTGATATTTTTTAGCCATGATCACTACAGTTGTAAGCATATAAATAACCATTTTGGTACTGGACTGGATAGCTGGATTATACTGCTTATCAAAGACATGAAATTTGAAAAGTCAGTCGATGGATCAGCATCGTAACTAGAGCCTGACATAAGCCGGTGGAATGAAGCTAGAAAAGCAACTTAACTTTGCCAAATCCTCAGAAAATTTAAGAAGAAAAAAACTTTTTTGCACATTAAATAAACTACAAGATATTAATTACTGTATAAATAATGAGAATGCCCCAAATTAACTTCCCTGGCAAGATACTCTTCTCCCGCAATCTTGACTCTTTAAATGTATTTTGCTTCATGTGTGGATGGCCTTTATGACCTTTCAAAAAACATAGCATGAAGTTAGATCTAGTAAGACAGAACGACAGTCTCTGTTCTTCTCTCATACATGGACAGCGATCACACTGACAGCTCATAAACCTAATTTATTTGTCTTTCAAAAAAAATGAGTAATTGTAGTGCCTTATTTGTTTTGAATGTCATCTGTCTTTGATGCTTGTATTTTTTTGTACAGAGTACATGTAATTATATTTTTTGAAAGGATGTTTACTACTTTTAATACTTTATGAATTTGATAGGTCAATGTTCATTCACTGTTGCTTAATTATACGTAGTATAAATGCTGATTTAAATGGAATTGGGTGACTAGATTAGTGGATATATGTACATGCCAACATTTTTTTTAACTTTGAAAAAAAAAAAATGAAAAATTGGTTCAGATAAGGAAATTTTGATGACCTTAATGTAAAGTTCTTTTCTCAAGATTACTTTCAGTGATTTGGATGAAGAAACTCTTACGGTATGCACAAAAAGAACCCGTGCTTGCGATAGAGTGATTGCGATGAAGCAAGCGCATGTAAAGAGAGCGCTTGTTTATCCTTGAGGCGCACATATAGAAAGATTGCAACTCGCGCTTGCGATACTGATATGAACATCAGAACTTGCCCATTTGGCGCCATGGTGTATTCGAGTGATGACGACTATTGTTTCTAGACAGTGTTTTGCTGAAAATTATCCTAGGAAAACGCAAGAGAATAGGCGTTCATGAGGCTTACCATCATTTCACGAAAAAATGTCTTAAACTTTAGACGACTGTCCACCGGCAACTAATCAAATACATCAAAAAAGTTGAAAAACAATACGAAGAATTTTGAATTGCGATAATATAAAGTTAACTGATCTCGCTGGCTTACCATCATGTTTTAGTTCTTCGCTAATATCTTTCCAGGCATGATTCACAAGTTGTGGTTTGCATGGTCTTTCTTTCTTTTGTCCCAAATTGCAAGTTTTTTTAAATACAGCTGATATCAAAGACTCGACATCCATTTTGGTCAGATTGTCACTGAGACAGAGAAAATTTTACATAACATAGTAGATAATAACCAAGTCCTGACGAGACTAATATGCGCTGCAATGCGATAAAGAATTAACATTTGATTCTTTGCGCTTTCCAAGCATCGCTTGAAATCGCAGGCGTGATAAAGCAAGTGTGCTTTTTGTGCAGCACAAGGTAATTTAGATCTAAATTTAAGGCGCTTGTCCCAACGCGCTCGCTTTTATCGCGAGCAAGCGTTCTTTTTCTGCCCCCCTCTAGGTATGTTACTCACAAGTAACAAATAAATTTCATAAATTTTCTGTTAAAGTGGTGCAACACCAATTCGTTGCATCAACTTTCTTTTTGTTTTTGCCTCAGATGAAATGTTACAGTTATTGTAAAGCCACTGAGATACAAATTAGAAACCGATGGCTTCTTAAATTCTTCTCATTGGTTTTCCATAACTGACCATAAACGGAGCATGACGTCATTTTTTTCCAAGGACAGGCTAAGGGGATGCTTGAATGGGCCTATTCAGTATCTAAATAGTGGTGTTTTGTGAGGCTGTGAACTGTCGATTGCAGGATTGTTGGGCGTTTGTAGGGGTTCCTCATTGCGCTGTGACATTTCTCACTGTGTCACTTGAACTTGGAGTTTATGGGCCCCAGTTTGGAATTATCACCATAACAAGTATACGCATCTCAATAGACACTCCTTCAAAAGGTAAAGGAAACTTTACCTAATAGAACAGTGAGAAAGATGAAGTCCTCTTGAACAGAACAGAAGAGAAGAACAGAAATTAAAGGCCACATGGCCTACTCAAGTGCTCCGAAACTACAATAAAAAGAAACGATGATTGTGAGAAGAGTATCACATAGGTGTAAGTTTTTTTGTTTATACTATATTGAGTAATAACGCAGACTCCCCTGACCACTTGACCCACTTGACAAGTTTGGCATTGACCAGTGACCAAGCTATTGAGAGCAGAAGTGAGCTATAATTGCTATGAATGAAAGCCAAAGTGGCCTAAATATCTATTAGTTTAAATATCAGATACCCTTTTTGTGCTCTCACTTTATGCTACCATTTTAGATCACTCATATGTATTTCTTTGTAGTCACTGCTGCCCCGTCAACGTCAGCCGGTCTGATATAATAAGAATGATCTAAGTCCATATGGTTAGAGGGATGATACCTTGCGTTTTACACCGAGATTCTATAGCAAGAATGTAAAAACATCTCTATGTGAAGCAGTTTGGTCAAAATAGTTATATTAGGCGATGAACACATCTGTAATGGAAATATGACGAGGGGTGATAAAATTGACACTCATATGAAATTGACGTCTTTATGAGTACAATCCCTTCTCCTACCACTGGCTCATTGCAAATATTATCATATGTGAAGAAAGGGTGGAGTTAGGGGAAGATTTGAGGGTGACATTCTTCAGTAAGGTGGTCCGATGTGGGCCTGTATTATGTCACTTTGAAGCCAAGGCGGAGTCAAAACAAACATCTTGAGGCTCAAATTCATATGGCTTTACTAGTTGGCCGCGAGTCGCGCAACTTCATAGTACAAAGATGTGTGGAAAAAGTTGACATCACACACAAATCGACGTTAATGTAATGGCATAGAGAGCCGGCAAAAAAATGCAGCATCACAAGTCGTCCTATTTTGCAAAATAAACACATTAATGGTGATGTTTTTGCAAAAACAACACTGCTAACATGTTTTTGGCTACGAGAAGTTTATTATTTTACAGCATATAGCATAAATAAGTTGTCCATGACATTGCACTATCACTTCAACTGTGCCAAAAGATTGTATTTGTTTTGCAGCCAGTTAAAATGAGTTCTATATCAAATTTCCAACAAATTGTGTTATTACTATCACATAACCTTAATTCATTCACTTTTATGTGGTGAGCAAAGTTTTGAGCTAGCTTGACTGTAACTAGAGGTCATGCAAGTTGAAAAGACAGTGGTGATCCCTGAGCACCAGTTAAAATCAGGAGCAAAACTGGCAAAAATGTGCATTTTGGCACATAAATCTCTGGGTTCACATCGCAACATCCTGATACCAGTATACAGTGTATTTATAATCTGCCCACAAGAACAATATTTTCTTATTCAGAGATAAATGTTCATTCAGTTTCTGCAATGTAAAACATTGCTTTCAAATCACTTTCATCACATTCAATCTGATTTCTCTTTTGAAGTGTGGTGACATATGACACATTCTGATTGCCTTTAAGACATTTTTTCTGTGATCCCACCTGAGTGAAGGATACTTAGGATTTTGTGGACATCTACCATTAATATGGACTTTTCATAAGTTTCTTTGATTTATGAGATGGTTATATATATAATGATGATTAGGATATATAGTATATTTTTATGATTATATGTGTATGTGCCTATTATAAATCATGATCACTATCTTTTAGAACGTTGTTTCTCATAATTCTGTCATGTCACTATACATGTGTATTTCATTCAGATGCATATCTTTTAGTAGTAACATTTTTGGATACGAATAAATAGATTGACTGGAAGAATCTCTCTCTCTCTCTCTCTCTCTCCACTCCCCCCATCCCCTTTCCATGAAGGTTAAGTATCTGAAGATATGACCAGATAAGTTAATTAAGTGATGAATATAGACCTACACCACACAACTTGGTGAATATGAACTTCTTGTGAAACAGGTCTTAGTAATTTGGCAGGTCTTCTTTGAGAAAATATGATTTTAATGACTATGGGGTCGCAAGGTTCATTTTGACCATGAATTTGTTAGCACAGAAAAGTTATACACTATGTAACTATATACATGTAATTGATGCACACTCATTTTCCTTTCCAGTCACTCTACATGTATAATCACAATCTGACGCCAGATTCATTTCATCTGGTTGGGAGAAAATATCTTGCTACCAGTCAAAATAAGTCATATGTCAAATTTCCACCAAATTGAGTTATTACTATCATGTGAAACCTTAATTAATTCACTTTCATTTAATGAACAAAAATTTAAGTTAGCTTGACTGTAGAAATATTGCAAACTGGAGAGAAAGGGGGATGACCCCCCAGCACAGGCAAAATCAGAAGGAAAATCAACAAAAATGAATAGTTGAGCACTAAAATCTATATTCATATTCCCCACACATCATCTTGATGCCCGACGAAGAGCCAAGCGGGCTCGAAAATTTGGCCAGCAAGATCAGTTAACTTTACATTGTCGCAATTCAAAATTCTTCGTATTGTTTTTCAACTTTTTTGATGTATTTGATTAGTTACCGGTGGACAGTCGTCTAAAGTTTAAGACATTTTTTCGTGAATTGATATACAGGTACTTATGATCTTCCCGTAAAAGCAATCTTTTCTTATTAAGGGAAGAATGTTCTTTGAATCAGACCATCTTTGCACCATTCAACCTCGGATTGTTCTGTTTGATCCAGTGACTTATGATTCATTCTAACTGGAGGTGAGACATACATGATCATGGATGATCTCCAGTAATCTGACAGTCCAGCATTCAAGACGCTTTTTTTTTTTTTTTGTAGCCACATTGAATAGTTTTTATGAAGAAAATTTTGTTTTCTTTTAATTTTTTTTTTCATTTGAAGGTTGCATGTGTTTTTTGTGATGTCAGGGATTACATTTTCAAACTCAGAGTATAGTGATGCATTGATGTGTGGCTCGGTATTAGAGAGGTACAATGTACTTTCCATTTTCTCTGTAAAGACAGCATGTTATCATTTTTGCAGAGCTTAGAAAAGTTGTGATCTCATTATTATGTTACATCATAAGGTAAGTAGAGAATATGGTGTCAAAGGACATTTTGACATGTATTTGGAATGTCATTATTTTTGTAATGGTCAGGGTTAGTCTAAAAGTAGACCAAAAGTCTGGACGTTTTTCGTGTACTTTTCTTCTCTAATGATTTCCAGTGTGTCAGTCAGGAAATATTGCAGGTTGTGATGTATGTGTGTGAAGGAAATTTAATAATGTTATGTAGGTGTAACTATAATAAAGACATATATACAGATCTCATAGTTTTCCATTTGTTTCATTTGTTTCATTGGCTTTCCGTTTTTACAGCACATGTATTGCCTGTTTGCCTATACTGCCTATACACTGCTTCTTATCACTTTGCTTGTGTAACTACATATAGACCAACCTATCTACTTTCCTACGTACTATACTAAACTACATGTACATTTTCTTATTAATGCTATAGGTTCATGTATGTACCAACCAACACATACGTGTACTTATTACATGCACATGTACCTACTTACTCTTCTGTCAGTCTGGTTTTTCTACCTTTCCTCTACCGTCTTCTATATGTCTGTCTCTCTCATGTCTATTTGTTGGCTTCCTGTCCTCTGTCTGTCTGCCTATGTAACTACAGCGTAGGAGATATATCAGTTGTATGAGATACCCGTATAGGAATGACAGGTTTTGAGAAATGTGAAAAATATTCAATAACCTTTTACATCCATAAATGAATTTTATTTCAGTCTGACACGAGATTATGATTCTTTCTTTCTTTCTTTCTTTTAATAGTGGCTATTTTTTAAGCTCTTTTATTGAACTGAAGGCGGGAAATGACATCACGATGTAATGTAGAGCCTTCTTTCTGCACCCACCCAAACACTTCAAACATTCCAACAATATGACGTAAGGCTTTTTTTTTCCTTATAAAAAAGTGTACAATTTATGAAATCTCAATTCATCTCTGTAATATAGTCAATACTGATACATTACCCATAATCTGGAACAGCATCACCTTTGTTCACTTAAATCTTATAAATATTTTAATTTAGGGGCTCATATAATACATGTAATTATATGTATTTCCGTCCTCTGTTCACTTTTGAATCTTATGATAGAACTTTACGACTTAATATTGTACCGGTATATATTTCCGTCCTAAACTTTCACGAATTCATATTTTATGTACTGTATTTCCGCTCAAAAAGGGATTCTGTTATGTAAAATGTAGGCATATTACCACTGTAGACGAATTAAATCTCATAAATTATAATCTACATCCGTTTCAAAAATAAATTAGTTAATAAACAATAATATAGAGTATTTATATAGCGCTTGTTCCCGTACAGTACAGGCTCTAAGCGCTTCACAATCTATTATTACCTCGACAGACCCAAAGAAGACACTCATACTCATAAACGTTTTCAGCTTCCTGGGAAGCATACAAGGCGGCTGCCTGTTTGGCGCACAAATCCTTACCAATCTAACAATACAAGTCATGTATCAATCACTGTCTATAATCGGGTACCCATTTAAATCTGGGTCGAGTCAGGATGTGCGCAAATTGTCTTTCTCAAGGACAAAATATCGGACTTGTCCGAATTCGAACCCGGAACTTTAGATGCCGAGTCCGACGGCCAACCCGCTAGGCTACCGACACCCACTACAATAAGGTCTCCTACCACCACAAAGACTTAAATTTCTTCATGCAGGCGATTGAAACTGTATTTTGCACTGATGCCGTATTGTGAGTCACTTGGACTGGCTGTCCTCTCTTGCTTCTACGGTGCCTGTTGACCGAATGTATTGCTGTTTGGATAGGCATAGCCTACTGCAGTGTGAAAAACAGCGTAACTGTGTTGATTTTTCGTATTACATACATGTTGCCTGCAGTGTACCTGTATTATGTAGACCTACCTGTATGGACGCATTTTTAATGTTTGGGACATCTTTCGTCAACTTTTTTCTCATTCTTGCTGAGAAACCTGCCTGTTATCTCTCTGCCATTTCTATTTGTCTTTCTTTCACTTCTGTCAGTAACTCCCAGTTTTATACATGTAATATATACTGTACACGTGATTACATTCTGCTGACTCATTGAAAAGAATGCTGTCAGTTTCAGAGAATCATGATCATCAACACCAAGCACATCACACTAAGATGTTTTGTTTGTATTGTTACTGATGATTTCCGACATAATTTTACGCCGCCTTAATATTGTTCACTGTTGGTTTCTCGCCAGCCTCAGGGTGTCACTGAACCTCAAGTCCTTTCATTGTCGGATGTTATTTTCCCACCTCTTGCGTTGCTTGCCTCTCCTTCTCTGTCCTTGCACTGTGTTGTGCAGGAATATTTGGGCGAGACCAGATATCATATTCCGCCCCGTACCCCTTCAGTTTCCTTTTGTTGTAAGGAAATCCTCATTTGGGTCGCTATTCTCTTTCTTACTTCTACGTTGGCATCATGATCTTTGTACGAGGTGCTCAAAAGCTCTCAAAAGTAGCTTGTTTGTGCAGCCTTTAGTTTCATAACGGTATACGAAAAGGGAAACGTAAACAAATAAATACATGTACACATATGTATACGGACAACCATGCCAATCGGCACCGAGCAGCCCCACAGCACATTATAATAATGTACAGCCACCCCAAACAACATTCTTGTATTGCCAAACCGCCTCAGAAAACGAACACTAGGCAGTTGCCTGGGAGCCCCACAGGATGGTGACCCTCTTCACTGTTCAGTATAGCCTACATTTATTTAATAAAATGTGTTGTGTCTAGTCATTAGATAGGCCCTACAAATTAAAATCTCCATCTGTTTTTCTTTCTGACATTTTTTATCAACATACAATTGACATTTCTGAGCTTTTGGGGGGGGGGGGGCTTATGTTACTTCGTGGATTAAGTGTTAAACACGTGTTAGTTGGAATTACAATCATAGGTACGCTTAGACGTGTATTTTATACCAAATATTTATTCATTATTAATTTTATCAACGAGAGCCTTCAGTGTGGACCAGAGAGCTACCAAAGAAAGAGTAACTGGGTGGATTTGAAAAAAAAAAAAGAAAAAAAGCACAGCCTATCATTGAAACTTGTAAATATAGTCCACACCCCTGGCCTAAAAAAGTTTAGAAAAACAACTTCATCTCTCTTGATGCTAACTACACATGGGGAAGGACAAAACAAGCCAATGCTTTATCAATTTCCCTACTGAAATTTTGCAGTTTGCCCAGTGCGAGAGATCGCAAAGATGTTGGATAGATTCCCGTGTAGCTGTTTGCCTTGAGTCATGAAAAAAAAATCTTGTGCAAAAAACAAAAGGTGCCTTCACTCCGTATTCAGTTGGAAGGCATAGAATTCCCATGAAATATGTAAGCTGTAAGTGTAAAAGACAGAGTAATTTTGATCTATGCCATTTTATTTTTACTCAGAGACATCAGATATGGGGTAAACAATCTCATTTCATCGTACAGGAGCGTCTTATGTGCAACGAGGCATCATGCCAGCTCCCCCCTCCCACTTATTAATTAGCAGTCATAATGGGCAAGACTGTCAGTTACACTGCCGGTACATCGAAAGGAAAATAATGGATAATACCGGAGAATTACCCGACAGCGTAAATAACTGTGCCTATTACATAAAACAATTCACTTGGTATGTGTATTTCTTCCCTAGATCTAGCTAATATCAATCTTTTTTTTCTTTTCTTTTTTTTTTTTTGAGTGTGTATGTGTGTATAAAATCACCACCATTTTTTTCGCAAATTTCATCAGCAATAAGTGATCTTATCTTTTTGTGTCTCAGAAGGCTGTAGTACTTGATAAACCGCCAAAGCAATAGTCGATCAATTTGAATATTCGGCGGAACAGTCATGCTATTTGAATTGATTGCCAGGGATAATTGTAATTGTTCAACGATCAGGTCTGAGGTCAGCGTAATTTGAGTTATGAGGATTTCAGTTTAATATATTTTATATTTGATGATTTAATTAAATTATTTCAGTTTTAAAACTAGATCTACTCTAGATCTACAGTACTACAGTGTCTTCTAGATCTAGAGTCTAGATATCTCTAGGCTAGTCTAGGACTGGAGAGTCAATGCGTTATGTCAACTTGTGTCGGGTCTTCGCGTCACCTATGTCCGCATCACGTCAGACTGTATCAATTTGCACCAAAATTGGCATATTTCTTCTGACCATAGAGCTATTGAAATCAGCCAATTTTGGTGCAAATTGGTACAGTCTGACACGATACGGACATACGTGACGCGAATACCTTCCGTGATGCATTGACCCTCCAGTCCTAGATCAAGATCGAGATTTAGATTTAATTTTTTTTAGTCATTGTTTAAAATTTATACTTTGTCCTTAGAGATCTAAGTAGATCATCTAGACTCTACTCAAGATTTAAGATATTTAGGCCTAGATACTGTGATCGAGATTGACACAAGTAATAAGGATAATGTTCGTAAAATTGAAGAATTATCTATAGCCAAGAATTTGTGATTAAATTTCTTTGTTTCAGTCCTAGCCTACACATTTTAGATCTAGATAGATCTAGATCTAGGCACTACAGTCTCACTGCGGTCCAGTAAAAATGGCATATATCGATACTGCGATTATTGCCTCAGCAGTATGCACAGTCAAGGGTCCCAGCAGGTTAGGGCCAGGGGTTGGTCTGGTTCATTTTACTATGTATATCGCCGAGGCAATAATTCAAATAATTGCAGTATCGATATAACCCATTTGTACGGGGACCGCTGTGAGAAGGAAGGGCCTAGGTCTAGATATCTAGATCTAGACTCCTTGTAGATCGAGATCTAGGCTAGACCTAGATATCTAGATCTAGACCTAGTCTTATCATTTACAGATCTGCTTGGTGGCATAAATCGCAGAGGAAAGAAACATAAATATATATATGAAAGTGATTTTAATAGCAGAGGGGCTGCCCTTATTTGCAGTGCTACTGCAAATAGGGAATGGCTTCCCCTCGTCTATCCTAGTTGCACTGCAAATAGGAAATATGCGGCGGAGCTCCTATTTGCAGTTACTGCGTATTTCCGATTTGCAGTAGTGTTGATTTATGCACGAAACCTACGATTTGCACAGGGTTTCTTATCATTTTTAGCAAATTAAAATTAATCCTTGGATCTATATTTATTGCAGTCATGTGACAATCTGTTTTCACATACCTCAATCGCAGTAAGATTTAGAGTCCGATCATAAAGTCCATAGGACTAAGGCCTAACTCATAGCTAGATCTAGATCTCGATCCCTCTATTCCACATCTCCTTCAACTACATCCTCAGCAAAAAGAAAAAACAAGACAGAAAAATAGAAAGATTCTGCCTAAAAGACACGAACACACACATGGAACAAGGAATAGAAAAGAAATTTTTAAAAAACTACTGTGGATTGGATATTGGCCTTCCATTCTTGGCTGATAACACATCTACAGTATTTACATTCTAGAGCTGGAATCTAGATTAGGTCTCTAGACGTTCTAGATCTAGAATCTAGACTAGATCTAGCAGGCTGAAAACATCTCCTTGAACTACCCCTGAAAAAAAATGTACAGAAATGTAACAAAAATAATGTCAAATACACATACATATTATAAAAATTTTAAAAAACACAACCAAAAGCTAGGGAACTTCTGAGATTTGAACCTCGTACTCTCGAGTGGTCACAAGATTGCTACGACGGTCACTTGACCATTCAGCCATGGAGGACAGTGGTCACCTGTGAAATTTAATTGCTATAAAGCCACTAACGACACAGCTTGTCAGTGACTTTATTTAAAAAAAAATTTTTTTTTTCTATATCAGTGATCCCGATTTTAGTCCAGTGTGCATCAATATTGACTTATTATGAAGTTCTACGAGGTAATACATCAGAGTACTCTCGGAAAAGGATACAACAGTCAGTAATATGTAAAACAAAATTATGGATTTTATCCCTGACCAGGGATTAAAGTCACTCCCTTTTAAAAATCATTTATTGTTATTATCAGTTTTTAAAAATCTATTGAATAGCACAATTTCTGGGATTATAAATCCAACACTTTTACAAGTAAAAGTTATAGAAAATGCAGTAGTACTGCAAATAAGGAGTGACTTCCTCTTGCTTAGTACTGCAAATAGGAGCTCCGCAGCGTATTTCTTATTTGCAGTACTACTGCAAATAGGCGCTCCGTAGCAGAGGACATGTAGCCGAGGTCACATTCAAAGACTCAGTATTATTTGGATAAGTTGTGGTGGTGTGATCATCAAATTTCACTCATTCGTGCAGATTATTTTAAGACTGACAGATTTTATAACTAGACAGATCTAGTCTAGATCTAGGTCTTGATCTAGATCTAAATCTATTTTTTTCTTTTCATTTGGTACATACATGCACAAGATATTCAGTGATTAAAGTGAAACCTTTAAATTTTATGGAAATAACATGAAATACAAATTTGAGCTTCACCCAGAAGTTAGTCTATGAATAAGAAACTTGACATCAGTGATTGAAATTAATGGATAGATGTTTAGAAATGAGATGCACATTTATTCTTAGCTACCTTATATAACTAGCTAAGCTTTCACTTTGTTCTCTGGCCAAGTTTCAATTTGAATTTATTCTTTTTTCATTAATGAACTAAATTACTGAGCTAGTATCTCTAGATTGTAAAAAATTAAGTGTGAAACTACAAGGTATTTGGGATACCATCACAGATTTTGCTATCATATTCCCAATTGTAGGTGTGATAGACTGAGCAGAATGAAAAAATCAGCCTTTACAGTCTTCAATGCAAAGAAAAAGGTAAACCTCATATCTCTTATGCCTATAATCTTTAAGTGCAGTCATCGCATGATTACAATGAGATTTTGTTTATAATGTTATTTTTTTGGGGGTTGTACAGTGATATTTTAAGATCAGTGATGGCATTTAATTTCCTGTGAAAAATAATTTGGCATATTTATATAAACATGCCACAACTATTGCTCAGAACAAGAAGATGAAATATACTCATGTAAATTACTGCATAATAATAGTTCAAATAGAATATGATGTGTTTCCAAGATATAGCCTTTTTTTTTTTTTACATTGATAGATATATATATTATAACTGAAACCAGTTTTATAAGAAATGCTAGCTAAAAGGTTTCCTGTAGCACTAAAGAGATCAATACTTCTGCAACAGGCTATTCAGAGATTCATGCCCTTGCTCCAAATTTGATACCTCCTTTTTGGCTTTCTTATTTTCACCTTTGCTTTTTCACAATAGGGTAAAGAAGATCAAGTGGTGAGTCGGCCACCAGCTGGAGCTGATGATAAGAGTTTGCTGCCACTTCGTAAAGCTCAGAGCTCACTATCTATGGAAAGAAATGGCAAACCAAAAGAGCCTGGCAGTGGTGGCGGCAGTGGATCACGGGGCAAAAGGTTCTTGGTGAGAGACCATGAAGAACTAGACCTTTAATTTCATTTTCCTCACAGCAATTTTAGTGTTCAATCAGTTTGTTATGTTTGAGTAGGGTTTCAGTTTGCACCATATTGTCATGTAATTCAGAGAGAGAGCGTGTTCTCAAAATTTCCAATAATTTTAGTTTTGCTAAATAGTTATGTTGTATAGTCCTGCGATTCTGCAAAGAGTACTTATAATTTCGTATCACAGCATTGTTATGTAATAATCGAATTCTGCAATTTCAGGATATGATTTATTTTCAGAATTCTGCAAAGGCCATTCATAATTTCATGTCACAGCATTGTTGTTTGGTATAATTAATCAAATTTTGTAATTTAAGGATATGGTCTATTTTTAGAATGCCTTGAAAAGTGGAAACATCAGAGAGAGTATGAGATTTTCAGGGAAGAAAAAACGCCCATCATCACTGACATCAATAGAAGGTGGAAGTCCAGTTACGAAAGAGACTTTGAAAGACAATGATGAGGCCTCCAAGGCTAGAAAGAGAATACTTCAATGTAAGATTTATTTTTGGTCTACTAAAGAATCTGGATTAGTTTAAGTTAGTGGCAGGGTTCATACAGTCCTTAAAAATCCTTTTTTGAGAAAAAAATTCAAGATCTTGAAAAGTCCTTATACTTGGAAATTGTAGTCAGAGTTCTTGAAAAGTCCTTATATCTTGCACTGGCAGTCAGTTTCATTCAACAATCAACTGTCAGAATGTGACATTTTTTTCTTTTTCACTTCTCCCCATATTGTAATATGCCTGATAGCCAACCCATATTTTACGACATTTGCCGAAAATTTGGTTGCTATCACGTGCTCAGGGTCAGTGATTTTCTTTTATTCGTTGGAGATTCAACCTGGCCTACCCAGATCTAGTGCGATTTGAAAGCGTCGGTTTCAGCCGTACTTCTCGTGGATATAGCTGGGAATTTGATTAAAGCACAGACCAGGGAATTTCAGATTTTGGACTTTAGTGGGAAGCAACACCCAGAAAGCAAAAACGGAAGTATGAATGTTTCACGCACATGCTTGGAATGCGAATAGCATTGGACAGCTTTGGCAAACTCGTGGACTGTGATTCAGATGTTGGATTGTGTTTACCTACACGAAGATCTAGATTTAACATCGAGGAAATGCAGTCCTATGATCGTATGTTAGATGCATTTTTTAATTAAAAAGTCAGCACTTGACAATCCCGTAATCATGAGCACATTTACTACAGAAGAGATTTATACTTGTACAAGAGAACATGATCTAGATCTAAATGTAGATCTGAATCTATCTAGATCTGGTCTACATTGATCAAGACCTCATTAAAAAAAAAAACAAAAACTATGCAGCTTTGGGTGGAATAGCCTAGATGTAGATCTGTGTGTAAGATTAAAGAAAGAGAAACTTAGGTCAAGAACCCGCTGCGTAAGAGCCCGGTCCGCCTAAGAACCTGTCTCTGCTGCGAAACGGAATTTTTTCTCTATAATTTACCCCTTTAAGAACCCCTCCTAAATAAAAAATCTGCCTAAGAGCCCGGTGTTGGGCCAAGACACGCAAGTACTTCTGGTGTAATTTCACATCATATTGTCCACTTGGGAAAAACACACAGTGCTAGATGTGCAGTAAAATCGGGATGGGGATGGAGGGAACAGGTAGATAAAGGAGTGGAAGTGATGGTTGATGTATGACTGCATAATCAGGCCACATTGTGGACCAACCTGTAAGCATTTCTCTGTTTGACAACACGTGGAACAGCACCTGTGATTGGCTCCCGGCGACCGGGTTCTGAGGCGGAGACCACTGTACTACTATTTTTGTTTCGTAACTATAGTTCTAGATCAGTGTTTAAAATATACACTCACATTAGTTTTTGATGGAGGTGAACAAGTAACATCTAGATCTAGATGCAAGGAGACTTGATGAACTATAAATGTAGAAAAGTGATAAGCCAGCTAGATTTTTACTAAAGCGAGTTAGTTTTAGACATCCTGTTTCTAGAGCTAGCTATTCAGATGATTCTGGGTGCATCCTTAATTTACATATTAATAATTTATAGATAGATCTAGATATATTGAAATTTTAACCTGAATACAAGTGCTGCATCACATTGCTCAGTAAATAATAGTGATAAAAGGAAAGGCCTAACAGAAAAACTTTATGCATTTTTAGTGAAAAGTTTTTCATCCCAACTTGAATCATTAACTAGAATCTATATCTAAATTTCTCAGTGAGAAAGCAATTTTGAGATACCTGTTCAAAATCATTTTTCATAATAAGTAACCCAGATAGCTGAATGGGATTGGCTCAAAACACAGACTACATTATATATGTAAATATCCAGACCTGTTTGATGATATTCACTTTGGGGGTCGTCATGGCTATGTGGTTTGGCATCTGCTCCATGGTGAAAATAACTTGCTTCAGTGAGGTTGTGTCTGGGATCAGCTCGTGGGTCCTCCCACTGGGGGATGGAAGACATGAAGATCAAAAACCTGCATTTTTTCGGTGACTCAATGATCCCCAGGCTTTATCCGGGTAGGGAATTCTGATGTCTAGCCTTCTGAGATAAGGGGGAATATATCTCAGAGGTCCTGTCTGTACGTTACGCACGCTAAAGAACCCTTGGCAGTTCAAAATCGATGAAGAGTAGGCAGAATGCCGTTGTTGGGGCAAAATTTCCAAATTCCAGATTTTTATCCACAAAAACTCTCAGCAAGAACAGGCAGCCACTTAGAGCCAAGATAATTCTACTTTCCTAGGGCTGAAAGGCTTAACATAAAAAAAAAATTTGCTTTGAGAGATCCTTATGAACAGCCGTAGGGTCCTTAGAAAGTCCTTGAATTTTAAGATATCTAAGGAATGTGAATCCTGTAATGGTACACTGATTTCTAATAGGTTGTTAGCTTTTTTTTTTACAAAAAGTGTCAAAAATGATTATTGTTTATGACCAGTATATTAGTTGCTCATGTTATGATTATCACTTTTATTTTTACAGCATCAAATCAAGATACAAAAGTTGAAACCACCCCTATCTCCAGGAAAAGCCCTAAAGAATTAAAGAGACAGAAGCAGGAGAGAGACACTCCTGTGTTGCCAAGAAAGACATCTAATGCATCACTGGCTCTGAAATCCCAGACATCTAGAGCATCGCTCCGATTGAAAGCACAAAGTTCTGCAACCTCCTTAAAACAGAAGTCTCAGTCTCCAAGTGTTGTTGCTACACATGCAAATACTGTAGCACCAATCAGACCAGCCCTAGAGCTTGGACAACAACAGAAGAGACTGAGAGAGAGGCAAGATTGTGAGGAAGCATCAAGCAGTGACACAGCTGTTGCCCGAAAGAAGCGCAAAGTTGAAAAAACTCCCAAGAAAATTTTGAAGGTCAATATTTGTCACACAGTAGACAGACCTGCCTACCCTCCCGCATTTTAACTCAGTATCCTGCCTTCTCGCGCCGTAAATATAAATTCCCACATTCAGACAAATTCGGATATTTTATACTAGTTTTTCCACATTCATGCTTTGACGTCATTCTGAATGACACCGGAGTATAGTTTTCACTCACAATCCAGCAACAAAACTGCGTTCTCCCATTTGTTGCTATGGGCAGTGGTCCTGCCTGCCGCCATTGCCAATGCCTATGTCTGTAGGCCAACAGTAAATGATGTAGCCTAGTCCGGACATGTGGTGTTATGTGCTACACCCCACCCGTCCCGCCCTCATGCTGAGTGGTCTTCACGTGCGCCTGTCATTCATGATGCGACCATCGCTTGGCCCACGATCATTCATGTAGTTCTCTTTTGAACCCAAATCTTTGATTAACCGTGGTGTCCCATCCTGCCCCTCGTTTTATATTTTCACTTTCGGTCCGCTTGTTACCGAACATGATGTAAACGATGTAGATTCCTCCTGGGATCTTTCACTCCTCAGGTCTGGTCAGATGCTGATGACCTGTTTAGCTTACCTATACATGTCTTTATGTGCACACCGTCAGACAGAAGATGACAGGCTGCCCATAACGTGCATCATCATGTAAGTCTGCTAGTCTAGTCGGCTCACTTTATGTAAGAGGGATGAAAAAAAAAAAAGATTGAGTCTCGGCGATTCCGACATAATTTTGGTGTGAAATTTGACCGACCTGTCATTGTATTCGAATGTCCCTGCCAGCACTCGTGACGGAGATTGTCTCACTCACGGGCTATTTTTCTGTCTATGAAATGGGTATTACGCCTACTTCTTTTTGTGATAGCTATCACTATCACTGCCAGAATTTAACCGCTTCACTGCCATGCATCAGTTATAGTCGAGTCAGTTTTCCTCTCTCCATCCACTGCTATCCCCCACCTGCACTCAGTTCCGCCAACTGTGTTAGCCCACTGGCACTGTCCTCTACTTACCCACGGGCAATCAGAACCATCAGAAATCTGTTGTTAAATGTTACTAATTGTTACATGCAGAGGCAGATAGATGTGAAACGCCGGTCAGTGGTCAGAGCATTGGATGAAAGGGAAAGCAGGAATGTTGGGTGGAGGGCTGACTGTGAACCTACCTTGTACTTCCCTTCCTACCCTACAGTAAAGTGGTAGTGCACCTTCTCCTTCAGAAATGTAAGAGGATGGCACAAAAGAATAGAAACTTGTGCAATGAATTTTATAAACTTTTGTGAATAGTGCAAAATGCACTAGATCTATACTTGGACTAAAGTAAAACTGTTCACTATGTTATGAATCTGCAAAGAATGTAAGAAATGCAGATCTAATTTAATGTGTAATATTTATATCGAATGAAACCTTAAGTTCACATGCGAATGTTCTATTGGTTTGTTATGTAATACATAGTAATTCTAAGTAGGAACTATGGGTCGGTAAATTTCCCTCCTTTTCCCTGATTTTCCCTCCTTTTTGAGTCAGATATCCCTCCTCCGCACTTGTGAAGGTAGGCAGGCCTGAATAGAGTAAAATGACTGTGATGTCAAATTTAAGGCAAGGAAAAAGAGTGCACTGTACATTGCTGGAAAAAACTTATTTAGGTATGGCTCTTCTGTGGTGAGATAATCATGTTCCAAGTTAACTCCTGTTGCCCAATGGTCAGGTAAAATTCATAGTTTCCTAAACAAAGCCTCTTTTGACATCCAACTCATTTCATTTTGTTGCATGACATGTGGTTTATTGCTCACAAATCTGTGCCACAGTTGCCTGATTTTCTTGCTTTGCTCAAAACACTTGAGATAGTTATACTTTGTGTTCAGTAAACAGGATGTTTAAGTCCACTTAAGATAAACTCGCTTAACACGGCGTCGCATTTCGTCTCGAATCGGGACTTTTAGTTCAGGCAATAAATCTCCCCTACCAGCGCGCCTGATGTGGGGTTAATGGGGGTCACAAGTCTGGCTTACGCGATAGTGTTTCTGGGTCATATTGTCCTCATTAATAGGTGATTTAAATCCTTTATATCTGTCGTCTTTCAATTACCAGCACTCATCTGCCTGTTCTAT
>JBCEWB010379170.1:0-20953 GCA_039654565.1 Peronia peronii
GATGGATGGATGAATGGATGGATGGATGGAGAGAGACATACAAGCAAAGAAAAAGACAGAGAGACAGACAGACAGATAGACAAAGAAAGGAGGAGAAAGGAAAAAGAAAGACATTTATTCAGGCTAGATAGATAGAGAAAGGAATAAGGAAGTAATATAACAGAGATCTTCAATTATTCTCGGAAGAGAGAACACAGGAATTCCGACAACTATCGAGGATTTATCGGGGCGAACAGAAGAACTTGTCATTACAGCAGAGTATCTTCGCGCTTGAAAGAGTAATCGAACAAACTGCCCTGTGCTTGTCTGTCTTGCGGGAATCCAATTAATAGACAGCCAGAGACCGGTTGGCTCTTCCTTCTGGGGCGGTATCGAATTCAGCTGCTTAGCATCGATATCACATGGTAGAGATGAACAGAATATAAGACAGCAGATGAATAAAATTAAAGAGAGAACCAGATAAAATCTGTGTTTCCTACAATTTCTTCCTTTCATTCTTCTTCCTTCCTTTCTTTCTTTTCTTCCTTTCTCTCTCTCTTTTAGTTCCTCTTTTTCTTTCTTTCTTTTCTTCTTCCATTTCTTTGAGTATATCTAAATTACACCATCATCATCATCATCAACATCATCATCATCATCATCATTATCATCATCATCATTATCATCATCATTTTACGGAAAATGTCTTAAAATTAAGACGACTGTCCACCGGCAACCAATCAAATACACCAAAAAAGTTGAAAAACAATACGAAGAATTTAGAATTGAGTTAATCAAGTAAACTGATCTCGCTGGCCAAATTTTCGAGCTCACTATAATAATAATAATAATAATAATAATAATAATAATAATAATAATAATAATAATAATAATAATGTGCCCTCGCCACATAATATACTGGCAGCCACAGCCATAGCGTGAAGCCACATCTTCCTCCACTCCTCTCCCCCCCCCCCCTCCCCCAGGCCATCCAGCTCCCTGCCTGCCACTCACATCTCCATCAAATAAAATCACAGCCTCGTCATAGCCCATTTTCATCCACTAATAATATCAGTCAATTCAATAAGGGGCCAGCGATGTGACTCACAACAGGAAAACACATGCAAATTTGGCTCACGTTTTCTTCCCATCATGGATTTGTCTCTCCTGATTCTCTCTTTCTCTCTGCCACTCCCCTTCCCAAAACACACATACACACACATACACACACACAGACACTCGACAATCACATACTCACATCGACACTGACATATATGCACACATGGCATATGCATAGGCCCACACTCACATGCATACTTACATAGAACTCCACACAAACACTTACACACACATACAGACACGCAGATACGCAAACACTTTTATGAACACAGACATCACCTACATACACATACACACACTCATACACACAAGTGCATCCATACTCACAGACACACAAACGCACAAACACTTAAATACACATACACAATGACACACCCGCAAAGCCACTAAAGTGTTAAACAAAACCATTCAATGCCTAGCCGTGATGAAAAAGTTTTCGTTTTTTAGCTGGACAGTTTCTGCACGCCCCTCTTAGAAATTATAGTAGTATGTAATACTTTCACCTCTCATTCTCTAACCCTCAGATTCGTTCCGTTCCCCCATTAGGTTACCTCTTCCACAACGACTCAGTCATAGCTTCACTGGTGTCTAATACTAAATTACAGATTCTACTTTAATGTAGATATAAGAAGAGATAAAATAAGGCCTAATAAGATACACTTTTTATTAAAAAGGAAATTCCATTCACAGTTCATCAGACACAGTAAGTATGTATGTACGATTCATTCACACTTACATGCATGTTGACGAAATACAAACATAATATGCATTAGTCCATGGGAAGGGCAGAGAGAGATTAGGAACGGGGGTGGGGGGGGGGGGGGGGCAAGGCCCTGAGGGGAAAAATGGATGGTTATATCTACACAATTACAGTATGTTGAAATTACGCAGACGTATTTTTTACATATTTGAAAAAGAAGTCCGTGTGCGGAGGGACTGTTCATTTATCCGCAGGCTATGTGTTAAAAAGATTTACGCACAACTGAAGTGCGGCATGTGCAGACTATTTTGTTTTTCTTTGCTTATGACAGTCGTAGATGTTCGTGCCAATTTGATCCACGTCGCTGCGCAAGTAGATGCAAAGAAGATTTTCCTCATTCCCGGGCGTTTTCTGTCGATGCGTACAGAAATCATGCGTATCAATATAAATGCACTCTGTTCTTACCCTCGTCCAGCAAATGAATGGTCGAATGGTCTAGACCAGGGGTGCCCAGCCGGTGGATCGCGACCACCTAGGGGTCTGGAAGCCTTTGCAGAGTGGTGGTGTAGGCTTGCTGGAAGTGGCTTGGGATACAATCCCACTAACTGACCTGAACAGCTGCTGAAACCTGTGTTGATATTTTTGTAAGAATAATTGTGTTCTTTTTGTGAATTTAGGTTGGGCCAATGTAGTGATTTAGTTTACCAATAGATAATAACAGGAGTCTTGAACAAATCTTTTATTAGATGTTTCTTCCCCTCTCCATCACAGAATATAAAATGTAAATCAAGCTGCCGATAGCAGGGGATTGCGTGGATCTCAAGCTTTTGGAAAAGGGGGTCGCGAATGCAAAAACCGTGGGAACCATTGTTCTAGACATTATAACAGTCAGCGGTCAATATAAAAGTAATGAAAAGTAATTGTTCTGATCTATTGCGAATAACAGTACCATTATTTCTTTGTTCCATAGCCTTCTATCATTAACTTTTTATCACTCTTTCGAAATCGAAAACGTATAATGGCCTGATCTAAATTTCTATTGCAACCACGAAATACAGTATTATCGCTGCAATCCACACCAGACTTGTTTATTACCAAAGATTTATTAATATTCGCAGCAATTTATTCCCATTCCATTGTAATGCTGGATATGACACATTATTTGAGTAACTGTCTGCGGTGGGCATATTGTGTGTTTATTGTGTGCGACCTTCTATATTTTATAATTATTATTATTTTTTATATCTTGTAAAACGCTCAGAGCTTGTTCATTACGGGGCTGAGCATTTCATAAATACTGTATATATTGTTCTTATTATCACTAGGACAAAACGAATTTAATCAAGCAGATGTTTATATTGGATGACAAATTACAAATATTTAGAAAACTAACCATTGCCTAATGAAAGAAGGGATCAGCAGGTGCTCCATGTAAATGTGAATTATGAACATCGAATGAACGAGACGAAACGAAAGGAATAAAAGAAGGAAAAAGATTATTATACCTGCCGCAATGATAACTAAAATTGACCTGAAATATCGGACACTATTAATTTATTCCTGTTGCCGTTTTTAATTTACGTCTCAAATGTTGCCTCCACTCGGTCAACTTTTGTCAAATCCAAGAAAGATGGTGAGTAGTTAAAATATATTAGTCTGTATGAGGGTTATATTTGACTAACTTGTTACTTCCCTTTTGCCAGACACAAAGATATTGAACGATAGTAAAGGGAAAAAAAAATCACTTCTGCTCTTTGCTTGAAACTCACATTATGAAAAATTCCGAAAAATTCAATATCCCTTGTGTCCGGTTGAGATAAGTAAAAATAGGGCTGGTTTAAAATACTCACCGTTAGAGAGATCAAACCATTGTTACAATGTTATAGTGTTTTTTTTTTTCCCATGAAATTACAACAGTTTCATCCACTGAGAAAGCTAGGGAATAACATCATCTGATAGGCAATGCTACGGAGGCCATTGAGGAAAAAGGTAACAATAGACCACGGATCTTTTGGAGAGATATTATGGAGAGACGTAGTTAAACATAGAAGGAGAAATAGATTGACAGGCGATAATGATGGTGAGCATTTTTTAACTGAGATATTTTTTTACATTGATTAGCTGTAGCATTTCTTCTGTGCTAAAGTTACACAATATATTGATTCTCTTTCGCCACTCTAAATTGATATTTCAGAGAGAAAGAGAGAAAGAAAGAGAGAAAAGGGCACACACTGTGCGAGATAGTAGAGATGAAGGATTGAGTGAGAGACAGACAAAGAACAAAGACAGGGGAAAAAGGAATAGACTGAAGGATAGAAAGAGAGCAAGGAAGGAGACACTAAAAGAAGGACAATATTGGAGAGAGGGGAAGAGATCGTGAAAGAGAGAGAGAATATAAGAGAAAGACAGAGAGAAATAGAGAGAGAGAGAGAGAAATGAGAATGAGAAAGAGAAGAAGAGCGAAAAGGTAAACTGTTACAGAATGAGACTCTGAAGAACAGATAGAAAGAAGGGGAGAGAGAACGATAGACAGAAGGAGAGAGAGGGAGAGAGCTTCAATCTGTAAACTGAACGAGAGGATGGAGGACGAATGAACGAAATAGGATCAACAGGGATGTGGAGAGCAACTTCCAGAACAGCTGTACCGTACTCGGAGATGAGTTTGTGAGGAGACAAAGTATAGACCAGTGTCACGCAAACACCCGTTAACCCCAGTCATTTCTCTCTCACTATCCTGTCCACAACAATGGCATTGCCTTAATTAACCCTCTTTTCCTTTCTGTTTTTTTTTTTCCAGTTTTTTTTTTCAACCTGTAGATTGGAGGAAGCAAACAAGAAGAAAAAAGATCGGAATAGGATTTAGACTAGGGGAATAACCAGAGCATTGAGAGATGAAGAGGATACGGATTCTGAAGAGGAGAATTTGAAGAGGATGAGTTATGCAGGGCTTGGTTGGGAGGATAGGACGGAGGATCAAGAGAGTTAGAGATGTTTTTGTCCTGGGGCGTAGTACGATAGCAGTTATGCCGAAGGAAAAGAAAAGCACTCGTTCGCATGCAATCTGGTTTGCTGGTTTTCTGTATGCGGATAGTTTTTCAATTGTGGAAATGAGAGACTCTGTCATTTACTCACTGGTGAAATACAGACAGCGTTGTGTATGTGAAACATTATTTTAGTAGAGTGACAAAGGTGTTTATGGATAAAAAGCAGAATTTATAACCAAAAATAAGAGGCTTATCCTGAACGATGCTTTGATTGATTGACAAGTGGAAAAACATCCGACAGATAGGCAGGTAGACAGATAAACAGATACAAGGATAGACAGACAGACAGACTGATAGCTAGATAGATGGTAGAAAGACAGACAGTCAGCCAGGCAAACAGACAGACAGACAAGGTAAATAGATAAATAGATAGACAGACAGATAGACAGACAGACAGGCAGACAGACAGGTAGACAGGATGCCATGAGGATGGTGAAATTGTGATAGATGATTACCAACAAACCGGCAATAAAAACTCCACCAAAAGTATGTCTTGAAATACCATCTTCTGGTTCCGTCTTCTGTCAGGCATCCTTGATCCAGGTCTCAGACTCTTGAAATCCCACATCTTGGCATCTTCTTCAGCCTAATTCCATGTTCCACCAGAGAACAGAAAATGTCTGTCGTTCACTTACACTACTGTAATGCATAACAAACTGGTCTAAAGCATCATTGTCCAATAATCTATGACATTCTGTAAAAATAACAGCGGACAGCTAACATATCAAAGGGCAAACAGAGTTTGGGGTGAAATAAGGAGCCTGTTATATAATTCATCAATAAATTCGGCCCCGTAGTCTTGGGGTTAGGAGTCTACCTCTCGATTAAAAGTACCTATGACTCGATTAAAAGTGTCTACATCTCCATAAAAGTGTCGTGGGTTCGAATTCTACTGGAAAAATGGCAAAGATTAGAACCTGTTTTTTTTTCAGTGGCTCAATCATGTCTGCGCTCTTGAGTACACAAGCCCGATGTCTATTCTCCGCGGGTAACGGTGAAAATATTTCAAAGTCCCATATGTAGGTTACGCACGTTAAAGAGCCATTTACAGTTAAAATTGGGATGAATAGTAGGCTGAGAAGCCATTGTTGACAAAAAATCCCCCCCCCCCCAAAAAAAGCCAGTTTTTTACCCAAACATTTACCATGACCGAACCAGGGCACGCATTTAACCCCGAAAAAAAATCGTATTCTTATTCTTTAAAGGTTACTAGCATAAACATAATAGTAATGAAAAAAATCATGATCATATAACTGGCTTCATTCTTTACAGTCGAGCCTTAAGGCCACTGGGGGGAGTACAAAGTGAAAGTCTTGGTTTGTTTTTCTTTGAACATCAGGCTAATGGCCACGCTTGTAACACAAATACAAAAGTACATGATAAAAACAAAACCCGTAAACCATCTCATTTTCAGTAATATTAATGAAAACAAAACAAAACAGGATACCGCTTCTTTCTAACATACTCTGATAAAGCACATTTCTTTTTCATCACAAATTAATCATTTCTCTACCTGTTTAAATGTACAAAAACTTTCCACAGTTTTGAAAGACAAACCTGTTACATCACTTCAATTCTCTAAAACTGCGATCTTCTATCGCTAGAGTCTTTACATTACACCGAGATTGCAAAACTAGATCTAGATTTTCTCGAAACCAAAATTTTCAGGGAAAATGCGGTTTGCCGAAGTACCTTAGCTCTCTCCTCCTTATCCCTTAACTCTCAGTCTCCATAGCTACACGCAATGTTCTCACTGATCAACTCCTTCTCTCACTCCTTACTCCTCCTCCAGCTCTCGTTGCCAGGCTAATAGTGAGCACACGCTTATTCTCCCAGTGAGATGAAAGATCCTGCTCAAAGGCAGTCTATTGCTTGTCCCAGGCCCTGGACCTTTGATTGTTTAACAAATGAAAGTTCGAGATCTTTTCTTAGTCATAGGCCTTTGCAACTGCAATCTTCTGATCAAAAGAACACAGAATTTCTCTCCATGTGAATACTGGATGTCACTTGATTAACAAAGGTTACCGATATTTATTATTACAGACATTAAATAACTAGCTGGTAAGTCCAGCATATAAAACGAGCCCAGTCTTGAAATGTGCAGAGCAAAAATCCATAAAACTCCCTATAACAACTTTGTATTTATTGCATCATATCGAAACTAAACTTCTCATGCAGCTTTGAGCAAAGGATTTGTTATAAAACTAATTTTTGCATCAGTATGATAGTGCTGCTGTGTCTTGATGCAATAAATTCTTTCAAAATTGAATTGATTTTTGGGAATGTTTGTCAGTAAAGTTGAATGTTTACAATAAAACACAGTTAAGGATATCGAGACCCTGTTCCTGGTTAGGTAAATTATATGGAATCCTATGCCATTGTTTTCTTCCGATCACAGTATCTTACATACAAGCATGATGATACCTCAGAGCCTCAGGAAAGCAGGAAGGATTGATTAAAAAATGTCTGTGGTAAATATAGAAGGAAAGCAGAATTGGACGATTTCTGTATGGTTAGGAACAAACAGCTGGCACAGGTAATCAAACAAACAAACAAACAAACAAACAAACAAACAAACAAACAAACAAACAAACAAACAAATAAGGAATCAAACAACCAAGCAAAAAAAAACCCAGACTAGTTAACTAACTATCTAGTTAGCTAACTAACTAACTAACTAACTAACTAACTAACTAACTAACTAACTGACTAATTGACTGACTGTCTGACTGCCTGACTGACTGACTGACTGAATGACTGGCTGACTGACTGACTGACTGACTGACTAGCTAAGTAACTAATTTGATTGTGTCAGTAGGAAAACCCCAAAAGGAAGAGCACTGTGTGTCACAAAGGATTCATGATTTCACCTATTTTTGCCCCTCCTTGCGTATTCCCTTCACCTTTCCCTTTTTTGTCCGCGTTCAGATTCTCTCTTTCCACATCCTGCTTTTTACAGGCAAGTAAAATTTCGCTTAAAAGACACAAGACCTGTCACATAATTCGTCGTTGTTTGTATATGTTCTTGTATCAGACCCCTTTGATCTCCATGGGTCATCAGTGCATAAGCCCTTTGTTCTCTTTCAGCTCTGAGTTGAAGTCTGTGATTCCAGTCGTTGTCTCATACAAGCTGAGCACTGATGGGCAGGAGATGCATGTTGCTGGATCACTCTCTCCATCTCTTTCTCTTATTTCTCAACCCCATCTCATTCTCGCTGCTTTGTCTTTCTTTCGTCCTCTCTCTCTCTCTCTCTCTCTCTCTCAGCAGTTCTCCACTCTTCTTATCTTTCTCTTCTTCCCTTCTCTCACTCTCTGTTGCATGCGGGCAACACACACACACACACACACAACACAAACATAGTCACAACACTTTCACGACTTCTCCCCATACCGTACTTTTCTCCCGACACATATTGACATATACTTTCATCGTCTTCGCATTTGATTCTCTCTCTTTCTTTCTATCCTTCTCTTTCAGTTTGGCCCCTGTCTTCTCTCTCTAACTCGACTGCGAATGAGAACTGTACGCAAGAGTGAGTTCGTGGATCTGAAATCTGGAAATCCTTCCCGCGCCGTCAAACGTCGCATAGGGATAGGTGGACAGGTCAAGATTAATAACCCACTGTGGAATATCTGAGCTATCATGGAAAGAGTCAGCCAATGTAGTTGGGAGAAGGGACACTGTTGCTTTGCACTCCATCCTCACTCTTACATATCGCCAGTTTGGATTCTACACCCTTTGATCACATATTTACCTTTTCTATCTCGTCCACCCACGTTTTCTACCTGGCTATGTGCAATCGTTCTGATGCACCGTTAAATCCTAATTCGAATCAAACCAAGCCAAACACTCATGCACCTTTAGTGATAATGTTATTGGCAATTTCATCTTTATATTAGTCTGGCTGCACTATGAATGAGTACTTAGGTTCATGGTTATATCAGTATGGCTACACTATGGATCAGTATAACTTCATAAATATATCAGCATGGTTACACTATGAATGAGTACTTAAAAGTTCGTAATTAAATCAATAATATGGGTACACTATGAATGGGTATTGAAGTTCATGGTTAAATCAGTACGGCTGCACTATGGATGAGTACTTAGGTTCATGGTGATATCAGTATGTCTACACTGTGAATGAGTATTTAAATTCAATGTTATATCAGTATGGCTACGCTATGAATGTGTAATTAAGTTCATAAATTTATTAGTATGGCTATACTATGAATGAGTACTTACGTTCACGGATAGAACGGTTAGTAGATTTAGGTCAAGATAAATACCCCAGTGACTGAACTCTTATCACAGAAAAGCTTATGATGGAAAGGGTCAGCCAGTGCAGTCTGTGAGCAGAGCAGGGGCAGGAAAAAGATGATGTTATGGTGCAATCCCAGACATAAATATTCAGTGGCCGGTGAGTCATTGAGCTGGTCACTAGTGTCATCATTGGGCCGTGATCGATAGCCCCGCATAGTCTGTTCGGGTCACTGAACTAGCCACTGTCCGAGCGATGTCCAGCCAATTTCTCCCGCTGTTTGGCAATCTTGGAGTTCAGAAGTGGATGACCGTTGGTCAATGCTCCGGATAGCCATTGTCAGACGTGTTCGTCTGTACTCGTTTCCTCACTCTCTTACTCACTCACGCACTCACTCATTCTCTTTGGTTCGATCGCTCATTCCTCCTTCCTGTTCCGCCCGCCTTATTCTTTTTTTTTTGTTCGTGTCATCCATTCATTCATTCACTTGCTCACTCACTCACTCACTCACGCACTCACTCACTCACTCACGCACTCACTCACTCACTCACTCACTCACTCACTC
Organism: Peronia peronii; assembly: GCA_039654565.1. Classification (NCBI taxonomy): domain Eukaryota; kingdom Metazoa; phylum Mollusca; class Gastropoda; order Systellommatophora; family Onchidiidae; genus Peronia; species Peronia peronii. The sequence goes on from JBCEWB010379170.1 coordinate 9,667, forward strand.
ACTCACTCACTCACTCACTCACTCACTCACTCACTTAGTCACTTACTCACTCACTCATTCATCCTCTGTGGATTCAACCGTTCATTGTCCACTTCTTTCTTCTTTATATGTAAAAGTAATTTTATTTTAATTTAATATGATTGTCGAGACAAGGCTAATACGGGACCTCACAAAAAAGAAAGGGAACAATAGAGTGAGAGAAAGGGAAGAAGGAGGGCAGTTAGAGAGAAGGAGAAAGAGGAAGAAAGAGAGAGAGAGAGAGAGAGAGAGAGAGAATAAGATATGATAAAAGATGGCACAAAATCAGAGAAAAAAAGAAAAAGAGATGTTTTCACTCCTTGTTAACAGCGACAAAATAATTCATTATTATAGTTCAAGACCATCGCATTTGCAAATAAGTAATAAACTGATTACCACACGTACATAATAATATAGAGAGAGCTGGAGTATTATTGATTTTAAGGTAATACCTCGTCAACACATTTTATTGTCTTAGATTAAAATCAAATGTATGAAAAGAACTAATATGAGGCAACTGAGCACGACGTAATTGCATTGCAGAGCCAACGATCAGGATAGATAACGTACAGCCTAGCATTAATTGTGCACCTGCATGTGGGACCTAAGATCAAAATCTGAAGCACAGGAGCCACATACTGGACACTCAATGGAACGCTCTTGGAACGCTCTGCATTTTGTTGGTTCTAGCTTTCCTTGCCGCACGCTTTTCCACCTGGCTACTTTGTCTTTCATGAGCTTTTGTTCCCCAGTGAATAAATATTTGACTTCATTTTTACAAAATGATTAACGTACACATGTACACACATTATGTGGCCTGTTTATCCTAAGAAAGCAGAATTGTCTCGGCTTTAAGTGCCTGCCCAGCTTGGTCAGAAGAATTTTTGTGGCTAGAAATGTGCAGTTTGGAAATTGTGCCCAGGCAGAGGCATTTTCGCGTACTCTTTATCTGATTTTTGAACTACCCAGGCTTATTTAATCTTTCCCATCCTCAGGTAAAATTCGAATTTTGAATGTTCGGCGTAAATTTTTTTGGTGAGGGCAGACGCTTATTCCATTGGTCACGGCGATAACCCCCCTCTCCACATACACACACATATAGGGCACACAGGAAATTTAAGTATGGATTTGTAACGTCCATATTAACACCGGCAACTCAGTTCTTTATTACAGGTCAAGACCGTGTTGGGCTACGGGGTGGTGACAATTATGACACCAAGAATCCGCTAACTGTTATGATGTAACGTGAACCGGACAATGGGTGGACAGAATGATTGACCGATGAGTCTGACAGGCAAATGTCCTTATGATGTAATACCAACTGGACAGAGGATGGACATGTGGCGTGACTCATATGGACAGAGATCCGGCGATAGAGTGACGTCATGTTAACAGTACTTCGCTCACTGTCCCCTTTGTGAGATGCTTGGATACCAGTAAGTGGCTTGTGCGTCCCAGAAATACGGGAGGAAACAAAGAAGAATTTGTTGTGTCTAATATTGCTTGCTAGGCAAAGAGTCAGGACGGACGAAGAACTAGTTCATGCACGGTGATTTGTGAAGTGAATGGGTTTGTTAACACGCAATGGATATACAGTAACTTTATAGTATGTATAATTTTCACATCGCTTCTGTTAGCAACGGGCACTGTATTGTAAAAGAACGGGCAACAACCGATGGATGTATTGTAATAGGTTTCCTGAACTAACCCACAGTTGATGAAGGATGCCTGACAGAAGGCAATATGAATATTTTAGTCATGTATCAAAAATAAAACATCGTGCAATTGTTATTGTTAACAAATTAGCAAGGGTTTATACTATAATAAGACGCAAATAAACAATACCACAGGCATCATATCAGAACTCCGAATATGCATACAAGACAAGGGACAAATATAATCTATGCCTTATGAAAGAATAAATAGGGAAAGTGATATTGCAATAGTGTGAGCACTAGGCAGTGAAGACGTCAGGCTGTGGAGAATGAAGATCACCAATGTTACGGGCAGGCCACCACATGGGGAAGACGTAGTACATCTTTGTCACCAATGATCTTCTAACGGTTTCGAACCCAGACTCTGACACACCCACATATTAAGACAGGAATCACTGCGCGCATTATGAAAGACAGTCTCAGTGTGTCTGCGTTTATAACTCAGTTGTTTAAAATAATATAATTTGAAGCATTTACCATTTATGGCTTAACTTCGTTGATGTGTTTCTTATCTAGGACGTCTGGTTCCATCATTGAAACTTGAAAAGCGTTTATTCCGAGTAAACGGCCATCTGCATGAGTTGTAAATTGCCGTTTCCTATAATATGACACGTTTGGAAAGATAAGATAGCTAAACACGTTTGATGCCAGTTGTAGAATTAAAGATGAACTAGCCCAGATATGACAAGCTTTGAAAAATGACCCCCAATTCATATTTACTATGACGAGGAACTCTAAACTTCTTCGGAAACGTAAGACATGTGTCCAAACCGTACCTAGGAAGTACCTCAGCCATTCTGGGTATTGTACCAGTGGAGAAACTGTATAAAAGAGCGATATTCTCTTCCTTGAGATGTACAGGCGAAACTATTTCTCGATTAATTAAACCATCTTTTTTGTTCTTTCTTTATCTGAATAGTTTCAAAATTGACTCAGTAGCTTTCATAGAGCCTAATAAAGGACAAGCAATCTTAGAGAGAAAACTAGCACATCAAAACTAGATTTGTGATAAAAATAGTCATTCGCTTCATTCTAGAAAAGGTTTATACTTTAATGCTGAGAAAAAGAAAATCATTCCTGGCTTTACACAAGTTACTTTTTTCTTCATTGTTGATGTCAGATTATCATGTGCCACCATATGGTAATGCAGACTGAGACAGCTGGTGAGTGACCACGGCCAGATCGTTAAGGACCATTGACCACCAGCTAGAGAGAGAGAGATTTTTCCTCCCCCTACCCTCTACCAGGGCTAACCACCGGAAGAAGGCTATCTAATATGGCCGGTAATGACTTGATGCGGTTATAGGACAAAGCCTGGTACAAGGATCATTCATAAGCCGTGCAGGCAAAAACTAGCGAATCTGGAGACAGCGATTCCAACTTCTGCTTCAATCACAACTGGTTCAGTTCATGTTACTTTAGGTTCTTGAAATATAACTAATCAACCGACTTCGTATTCAAAAAGAAGATATAAAGGCTGGTAGCAAGAGAGACAATACCAAAAACAGCGACGATTGAACATACAAAAGAACAAATCAAAAACAAACAAACAAACAAATTCAGCAAATGGTCTTGATTTTGATATTTTCCACGAGCAGTTTTTGCCTTTCAACTTTGATGTGGAATTCACATGAAGACCACACAGTAGTCACAAAATACGGTTTTCGTGGTTATCTGCCCTACCAGTAGCCCTCCCACTCAAGTTTCACGCCGTCTGTCTGCCTCTATCGAAAGACGACTGTAATGCTATAAATAAAAAATACAAGGATATATTTCTTAAACTAGAGTCATACACTTTCAAATCTTAAAATTCATTTTACATAAAACTAGTATTTTGTGATTATCATCATGTTTCCCCTGTGGTCTTTACTTATTAACAGGAAGTCATGTGATGTTCTGCAACACTTAAAAAGGATATCATTGTAGCAATGATTTCTGAATGCTTTAACATTCAAATTTTGGTTCTTGGCGAGAGCAAAAAAGATCGTCAGATTGGAGTTTGTGTATAGTATGATAAATCACATGACATGAGCACCTTCTGGACAATCCCTAGGTGGATACACGTGTAATTATGTAACAACAACATAAGGTTCGTGAATAAAACAAATTACTTTTTCCTTTTTAGCTGCCGCTTTTCACTTTTCTCATAAACAGATCGTTTACTTGAATCTTTTTCAGCATTCGCTATTTTTCCATCCAGCTGGATGTCCACCAGCTCACGAGAACAATTACTGAAGGGTGCAAAACTCAATTTCTGCACTCACTCTCCCGACTGGTGGCTTTGAGAGCGCGCTGTGAGTTTTGTCGTGAGTCATCATCTGAGGCCGTTCAGAGCATGGGACAGTCTCCGCTGTGCCACAGGTGCCCTCGGGAATCCGGGAAGAAAAAAGCCATAACGTCTTGAAATGCTATAGGTCCATCATTGCCTAGAAACATCTTCCAACCCGGGTTTATCCATCTTTCTCATTTCAGTGTTCTGAACTCCAGATATATATTTAGATGCACGATCTTTTAGAGCCATAATTTACTTTCAAGATGTTTAGATCGAATGGACGTCTTTGATTTATCCTCAGAAGGCTCAGATTCGATAGGCCAACCAGGACGGCAGACAAATTTATATTAAGATGAACTGCGTTTCACGATACATTTATGGCGATTTTGTACCAAGTGCATTATTAATCTAAACTGACATGTTCCAAATTGTTGCCAGAAACCATAAATATCTCTGACATTTGTATCAAGGTTATCGACTTTTTCACTTCTCTTTTCCTTTATGAATATACATTTCCTCCTTGTCAATATGCATTAATTCTGCAGGCAGTGTGGTTTTTATAGACGTTAGATACACTTGTAGGCAATATAGATGTTAATGCAGAAGCTTTGAGCATACAGAAAGCGACTCGAAGGAGATAATGAGTATGGCAAAGTTTCCCATCGCAATTATGTGGAAAAAAAAATCAACAAACAAAAAACAAATAAAAGAAATAATTGTCAAAGAGATATAATTTATATATTATGCTACGGCTCTTCATACTCCCTGAAACAAGGTAACTTATGTGTGCTATTCCGTTACTATTACTTTTCGCATTTATCGAGAAAGATTCCCTTTCAAAGAGCTGTCTTATCTTCTTTCCTCTATTCAATTTCCTTGTCATGGTTAGAAATGTTTGGCTTACTGAACAGCAATTTAAACAACAACAACAACAACAACAACAACAACAACAACAACAACAACAACAACAACAACAACAACAACAACAACAGCAACAACGCATTTTTTTGATAATTTTTCCTTTTGCTTGAGGCTATGCAATCCAGCTAGTCAGAATTCTATTGTAATATTTGCAATTCCTTCGTGACCTGACGAATTCATAAAGTCCTCTTGGATATGATTTAAACCCAGGATTTTTACTGTCTGACTTTTCTATTAAATTCACCAAGTTTTCTTTTTTTTTCTGTTTGTTTCCTGTTTGTTTTGGCTGGCCACAGAAACGGCAGAGACTGGAAGGAGACTCTAAATCTCTAGGGTATGAGACTGACAAAAGGCCGTGATCTTTTGTCCCTTGTTGACCTTTAACACCTTAAAGAGATCATGAAATTTTTTTTCTTTGTATATTGAATGCTATGTTCACAATCTGACAAAAGATTTTTAAAAAGTTTAAAAACTTTTGTGAAAAAGGAGAAAAGGAAAATGCCAATTTAAAAAGTGTTGAATGTGATGATGTAACACAATAGACAAAGGGTCACGACATTCGGTCACACTTTCATATTAAAGTTTTTCTTCGCAATCGCAGACAGAAGAAAGAAAGGGTAAGAAGAAAATCATTGCCCTATACATACTGCTAACTTCACTTTTTACATGAGCAACGTCGTTATTGATATTTCCCATAGAAAGTTTGGAAAATTTCTGTTAAAACAAACAAACGAAAAAAACAAACAAAAACTCTTTATTTCTCTTTTCCTTCCTGTAATCTCTATAAGACAGGTTATTTATCTGCATCTCAAGAACATTTTTTTTTAGCTTGGTCATTTTGTTTTCTGGTATTTTTGGCTGGGCTATCCAGCTATTCAGCATCAAACCGTTCTACTCCTACTGCCCCATGACATGATGAGCTCATAAACTCTCTGGGGCATGAGTTATACCCTGGATTTGTCTCTGTCTGGCCTTTACATTAGTTCGGATAATTTCTTCTTTTTCTTCTCTGCCTTTTTTCTATCTCTGTCTGTCTATCTGTCTGTCTGTTTGTCTGTCTGTCTGTCCGCCTGTCTGTCTGCCTGTTTGACTCTTTGTCTGTCTGTTTGTTTTTATGAATGTATGTCTCTGTGTCTCTTTCGCTCCCACTCTGTTATTTTGTTTTAGTTTTGTTTTAATATGGTTTATTTTAGTTTAGTTTAGTTTGTTTTAATCTATCTTTATTCTGGCCTTACAAATGAAGTGTTCTGTGATGTTATTTGCCATGATACTTTTCCTTATCATAGGGTGACATTAGGGCCCAACACTTTTTAGTACAAAGCGAAAAGCGTTGCCCTGTTGTCCCTTTAGCAAAACAAGGATGGGGAGCCGAGGTGTGTGTCTAGGGAGAGGATGGGGTAGGGGCGGATAAAGAGAAGGAGGAGACCTTATGATTAATTAAGCCACGTTCCAAACGGCGGGTACCCAATTTTATTACGCGAGACCACGCCCATCTCCTCAGGGGTCACGTGACTGAATGACCCGGATGCGAAACATGTCATAATCCTAAGGGGAAGACAACACGTGCCGGAAGAGGCGATTTGAGGGAGGGGCGGGGGGGGGGGGGGTAACTGAGATCTTGGCATTGTTTGGAGGGAACATGTGGATGGACGTGATAAAAATACTGTCATCTGTCTTGGGAATGAGACAGGGCATGGCTCAGAGTGAGTTTGGGAGGAGTCGCTTGCGGGAATAAAACAACTTCCCTCCTCATCCCTGTCCTTTTCTTAAGACACTTTTCCTCATGATACTTTGTTTAGATCTCTTTAGTTTGTGTGCGTCAGCTGTCTTTTTCTTCATTTGTTCTTTTGATTTGGCTTCATTAGCAGATAGAGTTTGGCATAAGCATAAATAAAAAATTAAAGGACAAAACAGATAGCGAGCTCGATAATTTTGCTCCATCCCCCCCCCCCCCAACCCCCCACCAAGTTCCAGTTGAGGGGGGCGGGGGCGTGTGTTGACTCAAAGAGGCCAGGTACCACTTTGCCACAGCCTGTGGAAATGCAGGAACAGAGATGACTGCGACAAAGGCAAACCTCGTAAGTCTAACTAGAAAGCACCAAGGACTGATATCTCGAAATGGCAAAGCCAACAACGACAAGCCGAAAGGGCCAGAAGTCCAGACGAAGCGAAAAGAAAATGATGGAGTCAGTGACTGCAGCTATGGCAGAGCAGCAGCTGCAAAGCCACCATCACTACCGCGACAGTACTATTACGAGCCGTAATACTAGATCTACTACCACAACAGTACTCATATCACTACCATCGCCATCGTCACCATCACATCACGCAACCACCACTACAACGCTACTATCACAACACCACTTCAACCACACCACCACCACATCACCCCACAACACCACCGCATCACCACAAAATCACCATTGCACTACGACTACCACCACTACAACCACAACAATATAATAACATGGAAAATAACCGCAAAGATAAGGCTGAACCCTCCTCCACTCCCCTTCCCCGCGCCTTCCTGAGCCTTCCCCCTCCCTCTACTTTGTCCTCTCAAGAAACAAAAATCAACGGATTACGGCCCTAGCAAGTAGGGGCAGCGGCAGCCAGCCCCCGTCAATAGTCTGATGAGCTCTTCTCTCCACAACATGGATTCTGTGATACCCTCATACTGGCACCCTTGACCCTTGAGAGGTCATTCCTTCCGGGAACAAAACTCGGCATCTCTAAAAATCGAAACTTAAAAAAAAATGGAACTATGCCATTGTATATGAGTGCACTAAGAAAGAGATTGAGACTTGTCAGTGTATTTTCCACAACTCATAAAAGCATATTATATGAAATATTCGCGACATCTTAGCATTGGCAATGTCAAACTGTAAAAATGAATTGTATATGAAAATTGTGATCAATACTTAATCTTCAAACCATATAAAAATGCAGCAAAACCGTGATACGTCTAATTTCCACAGTTAAGTGTTGATTGCTGTGTCGCAGAAAATTTAAACTGTCCCCATATCCTTTAACATATAAAATGGAAAACAAAGCAAAAACAAACAAACAAACAAACAAACAACCATAGACTAATAAACATTAAGAAAAGGTTGATATGGAAATGGAAGTATGTGTCTTGGTCTGTTGGCCTATTTCAGAAACAAACAGAGTGCGCTAATACTGAGATATTACCCAATCTATCTAAGATAGTGATATGTTGTGCAGTCGCTTGGAGATTGCTCACTTTCATGATAGACTTATTTATAAAACCCTAAGCATAAAACTAAAGAGAATAATCTTGGTTGTCAAGCGTTTTCGAAAATGTAAATAATTAAGGGTATTTATTATGTATATTTTTTAAAGTTACAGTCCCAGATTTTGAGCCGCAATTGAACAGTGTCCGATAATAATTAAATGATAGGAAGAAAATGGTAGCAATTTATATGCTTTTCAATATTGGACAAGATACATATTGTCCTGGTACCGTAACAAAACTTATCCCTTTTCATATCTGGACCAGAGACCCAATAACTTCTCTGTCCACTCCTGTATAAATTAGAATACCCGGTGCAATTAAAAATAAATATTTAAAAAAAGAAAAAAAAAGGAAAACTGTCTGGAGAGCAAAACATGACACACACAACACACATTGTGTTGTCTTTCCTTTTTTTAAAATGATGTTTGGGCATTTGAAGGATTTTGCCACGGGAATTTTCCAAGTACTCTTTCCGACATTGATCTGAGGACAAAAAGCTGAAGAACGTGCTTTGCCTGCCTGCCAGCTGTTTGAGGGTGAGGCTGTGGCAGATACCGGATCTCAGCTACTTCATCGTGCCCTACTTCATCACTAGTCAATGTCCATCCCCTCCACTCAAGGATGGGGAGGGGGGGAGGGGGTAAAGGTCGAAGAGACTGTGCTGACGAGGTGAGAAGAAAAGAAAAGTCTCTTTCCTTAAATCGTTGAAGAAAGGGTGAGTCATTGTCGCTTCTTGTTAGCGAATTCAGTTAGAAGAACTAGGTCCAAGAATGTTGAGCAAAGCCATATGTATCAGGACAAAATCCGTGGCAGTCTAATCCTGACTTAAGTCTTTGTCTTCATCGAATCATAACTTCACAACCGATAAGTCTGATGTAAGGAAAGGAGCCCACACTTTCCCCGTTTGGCCCAAAGTCCTTTGGGAATGAGGCATCCTGAGAAATCACAAAATGCTGTATGTCATTCATCCAGTGAATCATCAGCTGGTCTTCGCGCTGTGGAAAAGTGAAAAAAAAAATCAGAATACAAAGAAACACAAGCAAAAATAAAAACAGAAACAAAACAAAACAAACAAACAAACAAACAAAAAAGAAAATGTGGGTGAGTAGAATAGCACAACAGTCTGACTGGGCGTAGTGAGTTTAATAGATCTCTGGTGATCTCACCATATTCTTGACATTTAACAAGTGTCATTCATGTCATGATATCTGAGGAGACTAATAATATTTCGCCTCAAATACTCCTAAAGTTTCCCAGTATAAAAGTGGTCTGTTCTCTTCAGTTACAAAGTCATCTGTAAACAAGAGAATTTGCTCGCTTCCCGGCCCTTTCAGTCGGTCTACAAGCAGAGCTGTATGGATCGATAAAGTATTGTGTTCAAGATGCTTCCGCAAGCTTTGCACGGTCGGGCGTTGAAGAACAACAAAAAAACATCAACAGGTCTCTGAGAGATTGGCAGCAACTTGTTGTATACGACACCGGGCGTCCTCAGTCATACTGGAACAGAAAAGTGGGAGAAGAGAGGAATCAAATTTTATCTTCTATCGTACTTGCACAAAATGCCTTTCTGTCACAGTCCGATTTATCTCCGCTATTTAGATATGTTTCCACAACATTATAAGACAACCCATTAAACCATTTTGCTTTTTTAAAACTATACATTGCTCACAGTATAATTAACGAAAGAGGGCAGAACTAAATGGCGAGTTTTGTTTTGCGAAAGAGCATTTTCAAGGCAATGCAGTCCTTCTTCAAAGTTTTTAAATCTTGCTTCTTGTGCTTTTTTTGCAGTCTATCGTTTCATTCTTGGCGAATTCTCTCTTTCTGAAAAATGTCAGTCATTTCTTCAGACGAGTTAAGTTAAATCTTAGTCTTTTATCTTTTAACGTAACCAATACTTAAAGATAATCTTAGCTATGTTCATTTCCAGATCTTATCATCACTTTTGAGGTAAAGTTCCTGGGTCTCGAGCCATATGGTTGAAATTCTAGACAGGGTTAAAGCTCTTTCCTTATTTTCTTCAGATTAAAAAACTGTGCCAGGAGACTGAATTCTGCGGGGAAAAAACTTAGTGTACCTGGGTGAGAGCCATGACTCGAAACAAAGACAGTACGGGCCTTGCTCAGATGCGACGAAAAACAATAAGTTGTGACGATGATGTTGATGACGATTAGACCTGATGATTATGGCCTTATTGCGTAATTAAAAGGAGAGCATAATTTGTTTCCAAAGTAAAAGACAGCACAATCTTCGGTGATGTCACTCTTAGAGATAAATATTAAAAAGTTATAAACACCAAACGAATAAAAAGGACTGACAACATAAAGATATTACATATATTCATTTAATCCGACCGTTGTAAATCAGAAGTTGCAAAGTTCTAATTTGTACTTTTTTATTTTCTCTTTAAAACAGAATTGAAAACCTTCTCCTACACAAGAAGCAAATCATTTAGTTAACATTTCCTTTCATGTACAACAATACCCATTTTCATTTTTCTCTATCGCCCTGACGAACAACCAATTGGGCTCGAAAATCTGGCCAGTGATATCATTTTGCTCAGTTAACTTAATATCAAGTTCTTCATATTGTTCCTTGCCTTTGTTGATGTATTTAATTAGGTGCTGGTAGACATTCGTCATAATCCCCCTGCGGGGGCCCAGGTATATAAATAGGTTCTTTGTTCCCATCTGCAGACAGTGAAAGCCCGCCATCGGTGGGATGTCTCCCATGGAATGCCATCCTCGACGTTCAGTGGTGACATCTCTTCGCGCTCTCTCTTTGCTCCTGTCTTCTGTCCCAATCTCTTTCCTCTCTTCTTCTTGACGTGTGAACGTATCAAACCGTCTTTAGCACAATATAGCCATGTGATCGTGCTGATGTGTCCTTAAACCCCAACCAAACAAACAAACAAACAGTGATCTTAATTTTAAGGCATTTTTATAAAATGTTGATGATGATGATGATGAAGATGATGATGATGAGGAGGACAATTTGTTTCCAAAGTTTAAGACAACACAATTTTCGGTGATGTCACTCTTAGAGATAAATATTGAAAACCTATATATATGACAAACGAATAAAATAGTCTGACAGAATAACAGT
>JBCEWB010379280.1:0-20952 GCA_039654565.1 Peronia peronii
AGATAGATAGATAGATAGATAGATAGATAGATAGATAGATAGATAGATAGATAGATAGATAGATAGAATTACATACACGCACATACTCACACACACATAGACACACATTACTTTAAACTGATGATGACATTTTATTTTTCCATAGAGCTTTGGCGTGCAAATAGAACAGTGAACGTTCACGAGAGTATACATAAGATAGGACGGGAGCGGAGATGTGGTACTGACAGACAGTGAGAAGGGGAGGACTGGGGAGATCTTTCTCCTGTGTTTGATTACGTCACTGTCTAGCTCCAGAACCAAAGCAAGAAACCCCGGGCTCACGTTGCAAGTGCAGGGACACGCCAATAATGCACAGCGGGTAAAGACATCAGTGCTCTCTGATGCTCCAGTCTAAGGTGCTGACAAAAATAGGATAGTTATTGTTCACGTCGCTGAAGTTTCTCTACCAAAAATAGCAATACCAGCCACTGCAGCAAGAATAACAACAGCAAGAACAACAACAGCAAGAATAACAACTTCTGCTACAACGTCTATAACAACATCAACAGCAACAGCAGAAGAAACAGCAGCAGCAACAACAGCGGGAACAACAACTACAATAACAATAAAAGCAGCAAACAGTAAATAAAACAGCAACAGTTCAGTCAACAGCAACATCACTATTGTCGTCATCGTTGTCATTCCCATTCAAATTAGTACAATCAGTCCAAGCAACATAACAAGGGCAGCAGCAACAACACAAAAAATAGCTACAACAACAATGCACATAAAGAATCGTGAGCTCAGTGAAATCACCAGAGCCGGCAATCAATAGCCTGAGATAGGAATTCAATCAACATGGACAAAAGTCAGAGAGAAAACCACACTGAGAGGAAGGGATAAGGGGAGGGGAAGAGGAGGGGGCGGGGAGAGACAGCTGGGGTGAGCTTTAAACCTTTCATCGATCTATCCAGGTACACACAGACATCTCGGTATTCACACATACTACTACAGACAGACAAAATTCTTCCCCGGGCACCGATGCTGTCACGGAGAGGAGAGGGGGGGGGGGGGATGAGAGAGAGGGGCCTGATGTGGAGGAGGGGGCGGGATGTTCTGGCCCCTCTCTGACCGGGTGAGAAATGGTAAGATCAAAAAGAGGGCGATAAAAGGTCGCAGGAAGGGGGAGGAGGGATGAGGAGGGTAGAACAGTGAGCCAGAGAGAGAAGTCGGCTGTCTAACATCCCGGCCAAAGTGACAGGTCGATTAGGGGATTTGGAGACGATAACTGTGGTGGAACTAACTGCTGAGATACTTACAAAGGAAGAAGCAAAAACAACACAGAGTGTTAAGCTGAGCTGAGATCTCCCCAACTGCTGCGGAGGGAGACATGATATTGGTGCATGACCTCAGCAAATTACGTCATAAGGACCAAAGTACATGTTAATTCTGACCAACACACCATTGACCTCCTTCTGAAATCTGTAAGTCGTCACAGACCTGGCTATGTAATGGTTAGAATTGGACTGTAAACAATGCCGCCATATGCCGGTGTCCTCTTCTAAACTGTATAGAAATAGAAAGTGACTGCATATTCTGTCTTGACCTGTTATGTTTGCCACTGATGTTACATTAACGCCTTGACCAACAAAGATCCTTAGTGTATGGACTATGCACAATGTTACACAGAGGAAGCCCACACCACCACCAAAGACCATTATTGCTACACATAATGAAAGGTGACAGGTATGGAGATTGCTGGGTGGAGATAATTATAGAGAGCTTCAGAAACTGCTGAGTGGGGACAGAACATAATTATCACTGTCTATTCTCCAGACAAGTTAGGCCAATGACTTAAGCCATCAGGACCAAAATACAAATTAATTCTGACCAAAACATCCATTACAGACCTGCGATTAGTTTCCGAAGGCCGTCTATTCAGTTCTGGAGTCGACATGGCTATAAATTTAAATAACAATCAAATTAGGATCGCGGTCTTTCTCAACCTGTCGGTACGTACGTTGTGTTAGTGAACGTTCCATTTGTTTAGCATTACCATGGTGATGGCTATGTGATCGACCTACTCAGCTCCTTTTGTTTACATTCTGAACAATAGTTCATATTCGACTAAGCAAAAACCTGGAAATCCCCGGCGAGTGCTTGTACCCACCTTCTAAAAATAGAACACTCACTGACGTTTGTTACCACTCCACCACGAGATCCGAAAACAAGTGTCACGGTCCCATACATTTTTTTATGAATTTTTCTATGTCAATGGCAGTGAACAGTTTGGAGTGTTTGTACGAACCTACTGTAATTAGACGGGGATTTCCAGCCGTTCGCTTGGTCGGAACAAATCTATTTAATACAGTTTGGAAAAATTGTGCATAAAATATCACTGTAACTAACATACAGGCTACAAAGATAAATCGAGTTCAGTTTGCATTGTATTTCAACAGAAACGTTCTGACACTATATGCTATATGATGTACAAGCCGATCTCAGTGATCACTACCAGGTCACTACCGCTTTTATGCGACTGAATGAGTGCGTGCAAAATATTAAAATCTGTTTTCTCTCTTCCCTGAAACATGTCCACTATGGCGCTATCCGTCTTTTCTGTCACATCCCAGCCCGGCGAAAACATTGGCCAGGAGACACCGGATGGGCAAACCCGGGGGTGGGGAATGGGGGCAGCGGTGGAGCTAGAGGTTGGGGGGAGGGGGGTGAGAGGGATAATGAGGAATTAAAGAAGAAAAAGTGAGCAACCCCGTGTTTATTTCGCTCTTCAGTAAAATCCGGTGTGGAGCCATCGTCTCGTCTGGGGACGTTTGAAGATGATGGATGGGTGCAACTCTCATATCTCTCTCTCTCTTTCTCTCTCCCTCTCTCTCTCTCTCTCTCTCTCTTCCTCTCTCGTTCCTTCTCATCCGGGCCTGAGCTCCTGCAAGAAGTAGGTCACCGGCTGTATCAAAAACAAACAAAATCAACCAGAGGCACGGGATCTATCAGAAGATTCCAGACCAGCTCAGACAGGGGAAAAAAATACATGGGTTTTCGAGCCGCAGGATGGCTGTATGGTCATCTTGTAAGATCAACAAAACTTGGCAAACTCATTCCACAAGGAGTAGGAGGAGGCAGAGACTGATTGAGAAAGAAGTGGAAACAAAGAGGACAGTGCCATACATGCAGCGTCTTTAGTTAATGGGCAACACAAGGGAGTGGGTAGTGGTCGGCAACTGCCTGCAGGTGTCTGAGAACCGACAGGAATGGATGAGGCTGGCTCTCAAGTCTTCTCTGGTGCTCCAACGGTCTTCAAAACGCTGGATTAGGAAATAGGATACGACAGGATAGGATAGGATCGGACAGGACAGGGTAGGACTGGATAGGAAGGACATGACAGGACTGGATGGGCTGGGATAAGATAGGACAGGATAAGATAAGATAAGCCAGGACAGGGTAGGATAAGATAGGACAGGATAGAGTAGGGTAGGATAGGATAAGGTAGGGTAGTGAAGGATAATAGAATAGGTCTAGATTGGACATCAGACAGGAGGTGTCATTCCTGGTCAGGAAATATCAGATTTGATAGCGACCTACAAATCCAAGCCAGTTAACCTGATTTTCACTTCATAAACATGACCTACTTCTTTAATTTCACTGCGAATCTACTACTGCTAAAACTAACAGCCAGGTGTTCAAAATGTCGCTCACTGCTGGGCTGTTTCTCTCCTTATGGATAAGGCTACGCTCATCCTGAGCACCCTGCACAAGGCAAAAATGATAGTGACGGGCGCCTTTTCCAATATTTAACCAACTTTGCTTGTTCCACACTGTCAAACTCGGTGTGACTTTATCTGTAAATCAGTCTATCTGCCTGTCTGTCTATCTGCCTGCTTGTCTGTCTGTCTTTCTTGTCTCACCGTCTGCTCATTTTTCTTTTCATTTGTCTATCTTTCTATTTGTCTATCTATCGGTCTATCTACATATCTGTCTATCCATCTATCAGTCTTTCTGTCCGTGCGTCCGCCTCTGTCCCTCTCTCTTTCTCTCTCTCCCTCTCTCTCTCTCTCTCTCTCTCTCTCTCTCTCTCTCTCTGTCCGTTGTCCTTAAGAAGCTGTGGGTGATGATTTCGACTAAAGGACGTCAGACTGCAGTGATACCAGTGAGTTGAAACAGAGAAATACTATGAGCAGGACAGACGTCCCCTGTCCATTTCTAAACCATGTCCCAACAAAATCAGGTGAAGAAAATAATCCTTACAGTTTTCACCACACAATACATAGGTCACTCTGACACTCGAATACAGAACGGCGACAGTGACAATTAGGCTAATTATCTTTTCACCCCATGCATACACAAACGAGAAATTAGCTGCAGTTCTCAGCTGCAGCGGGCTATCTCTGTCGAGAAACCTGAATGCAAAGGCAGGCAAGGATACAAATAGGCCCTGTGTTATGGAATTAATAGATTCATTCTGATGAGGGCCTGCACAGTGCAGAACGTTACTACTAGGCTATTTGTGCTTCTCCTGTTACAGCTATTTTCCTCTATGTAGACGGATGAAACAGTCTGTAAGTCTGCAGTGGTGCCGCTGTGGTTGGCCGTCTGTCCGGTTCCTGTAACAGCTTTCCTGATTGAGTTCCATGTTTGATGAGGATGGTCTAATACTTTCTGCTAAAAGTGTAGCTTCGATGGAGCTTTTCATTATATTGCAACCCATCAAGATATCCATCCATCGCTTCCTCCCGTAATCCCTTCCTCCATCCATCCATCTATCTATCCACCTATCCGTCCTTCCGTCCGTACATCCATCCATCCACGCATCCATCCATCTATCCATCTCTTCCACCCCTGAAATCTTTCACGTCTAAAACTGACACATAAATCACGACGTATCAAAGACGAGCCAACCACCGCTAGAGACACGGCCGGGGCAATCCCCCCAACCCTCCTTTCCTTTTTCCAGTTCCCCTTTCTGCACGCCCATTTTCGTGAATGTGACGTCAAACTAAAAGCAAAAAAGAAATAACCCCCCCCCCCCCCATCTCCCTCCTCCTATTTTTTTTCATCCAGCGCAGCCGAGACGTCGCACGTTCAACACTTATTGGGAAGAAGAGGTTTCCATCAGCGAAGAGGAACTGATGAAGGTCCGTGGTAAGATAGGTATCGATCAAATAAAATCACATGGTGCGTCTTTTGGCAACTTCGGAATCTTTCACACAATTCTCAAACTCGCTGGTATTTCCTATTATCTCAATGAAATGGATGTATAACTACTATTTCTCTGTCCTGGTTAAAACGGGTGAAGGAACTTTATGACGAATTGATGACATGTGATGGATTGCAAAATTTTATCTCGTCTTTCTCCCTCCCTCTTTTTCCTTCTCCCACCTCACTTCCAAAATCCTGACTAGTTTACCAGTTGTTGATCAAGGCGAAAATAGCAGAACGAATGATGAAACGAACAAAACAACGTTAGGTAAAAAAATGCCATTTCATTATTTGTTGATAAACAGATCTGTGCAAACACTTTTACCTGTTCTCTCTCTCTTTTGCGTTCCCCCTCCCTCTTTCTCTCTTGCTCTCTCTCTCTCACACACATACACACATACATAGAAAACTACACACACAAAAACGCCACAACACACACAAACACACACACACACATTATTTACATACTAACTCAAACACCAACACACGATATCGTTGCTCACTCCATTTCCACAGGAAGATCTAGTCACCAATGCAAATAGAGAAAAGCGTCTTATAGGTCTCATACCTTGTACTTAACAAGACAGACCGACCAACACACGATTCTTAGCAGCCCCAACACACGATTCTTAGCAGCCCAGGGTATGAGACCAACCACGATGTATCACCCAGGTCCAGCAAGAACCTGGCCCTTGGGCAGTGAATCAAAAATACGATGAGCCATTCCTGTTATACGATTTGACGTGACTACCGGTAAAACACCGGTCTAAAGTATGCTTTATTCGGTACACCAATAACACAGGAAATACCAAATTTACCCTATGTGCGAGCTGCACTGTAATACTATTATGTCCAGGTGCTGATAACGTTCCACGGACTGGTGTTGTTTATTGATTTATTTATTTATTCATTTATTTATTTATTTATTTTCCTACTTATTTATTTATTTTCTTTCTTTATTTCATTTATTTGATTTATTTTTCTTTTGCCTCGCCTGTTTTGCCTTTGGATCGTCAAACGTCATACAATCAACAAAGTCCTATAAAACTTCATATGCCAGTAATCAAAAAGTCTTATAAAAACCTCCTTTACCAGTAATGAAAAACCTTAAAAAAGTTCATGTCATCAAAAGTTCTGCAAAAACCTCATGAAATCAAAGATCGCATAAAACGCTAAGCAATCAAAATGCATACAAACGATATAATCGGAGAGAAAATGCAACAATTGATTACACTGAGCCCCGACCGCCATATGCAGCTGTGATCCTCAAGTCGCCATGAAATCATTCAAATAAAAGTCCTATTCCTACTGGCATAAGAAGAAAATACTATAAGGTCCTATGTGTTTTCAAGAAGATTCTCTTGAGTTTTCTTTCTATGAAGATGGCAACGCAGTATTCTGGTGACGTATGAAAATTAATGCTTTTTCTTCTTCTTAGCCCTTAACTCTGGACATCGGGGCACCACCTAAGGAGTTTCGCGGGGCACCACCTAAGGAGTTTTGCGCTAAGCTTCTCTATCCATTGCCGTTGTGGGCCAGAACCTAGGTCTCCGCAAATATTCACTTTGTCCATTCCTGAATCTTATCGGTCCATCTTTTCTTCTGCCCAGCCTCTGTTTGCTTCCCATCTACTATATGCACACTCTGGAAACCCCGTGGCAACTTCATAAGCATATAATTGTGTGTATGTGCTATATTCAGAGAACGCCGAGTGTGGATACAACATGAAATGAGGTATGCAGACAATCTGAGCATGAAATAATGAGCCTTGGTCACCCGGTCTTTTTTCATATATTACACACATACACTTATATGCTTATGAAGTTGCAACAGAGTTGTTTTTTTTTTTTTAGTCTGCCTTGCTGTGATGCTCCTCCAAACAGCTCAGTAGATGTACGTGTTTGTGAATATATATAACGTGTACCTTGTGTTCCAATATGTGTGTAACGATTTTTTTATTTTTTTTTTAGGACAAAAATGAAGTTCATCTCTCTGTTTCTCACATTTAGTTGAGCATGTTTGAGTCGCGCTTGTTTTCATGGGAGGTCGACACATCCCTCTGCTTCCCCGATGTTTATGATATAGGAAAATGATAAAGTAAGGATTGCACTCACCAGCAAAAGGAATTGGAACAGAGGAAAGGGTGGGGGAGGGGACGTACAGTATAGAAGAAAACGCACACGGTTGCAAACGTGAGTATCTAGCTCAGGATTATGCAACCGCCGGTTTTCTTTTCCTTTACCTAAGAGCTGCTCCCACACGGCGCACACGCAAAGCTTTCAGCGGCGATAAAATCAATTTACCTGGCAGAATTAGTGACCTCATAAATACAAAGCCAGCTTTTATGAGCCAGCTCTTTTGATTACGTCTCTGAGAGTCTTAAGCACCCGCCATATTGCCGGTATCATTGCAAAATGGTCGATATGTTTAAAAATGCAACGTAGCCCGTAATGAAAGTGAAGCACTGGTTTAAGTAAATAAAAAGAACGAATAAATAGACAGATAAATAAAAAAATAAATCATCAATCAATCAATTCATCAATTTTTGTAACTCAATTAGCAGTTACTCAAATACACAACAAGAAAATAAAAAAAACAAGAACAGCAGCAACAAAATGTAAGCATTTCGTTGAGAATGGTGTCTTTTACAACTGAGAAGGACCACGCCATTTCGCCAGATTCACACACAGAGGAAGGGGGACGAAAACTGGTGGAGAACAATGATGGAAAGTTCAATATGGCTCCCATATTCTTATAAAACGACTAAATTATTGACTCTGTACAGAGGTAACCTGTGCATGGCTTCCAACAAACGCAGGCCCCCACTGAATCCAGCCCAAACTAGCGCACACATAGTGTCACAGTCACTCATTCAAACAGCTGACGTCAGGCATTTTAGAATCGGAGACCTGTTTAGAAAATAACGGATCACAAGACACCAAAGACTCGGGAATTCACTCCGGTTTCTTAGGAACCGCTGAGATTCCCCCTCCTCTCGTCTTGTCGATCAAATACTCCTATTTCTCCTCTTTCTCTTTCTCTCTCCTTCCCTCTCTTTTTACCAAATTACAACATATCCTCTGCCTCCCTCTCCCTCGCCGTTCTCTCTTTCCCAGAGCCTCTAGTCGTGGCTTCTTCAGTGACTTCAATATTCTGTCATAGAGCTAAGCCAACTGCATGAATAGCGTGCGGTAATAGTAAAGGCAGAAGCTGAAAGCCGAGATCGAACCAGCCGTGAATGCAGCCGACATGACGTGTTTCGAGACCAACGCTGGGAATGCTGTGAACAATAGGAAAGACTGGCAAGGAGATTCTGGAAGACGGAAGGATTGAAATATCTCCGGTGAATAAAGCAACAGAAAGCCAAGATACAGAAAATTTTAGGCAATGTAATAGATTATAAAGCGCTTAGAGCCTGTACAGTTCGGGGATAAGCGCTATATAAATACTCTCTATTATTATTATTATTATTAATGTCATGAAAAAGGGTTGTGGTTGTTGTTGTTGTGGCTGTTGCTGCTGTTTTATGTTGTTGTTTTGTATAGTTGTTGTTGATGCCTTTTGTAATCTGTTTTGAAGGCATTTTGAAGAAAGTTGTAGTTACTATTACATTTCTGTTTTCTGGGGGCCCAAGATATTTTTCCTACATGACAGGAATCTCTACTCTTCTAGTGATTGATTGGAAACCAAAGCATATTCAGCTCCATGAAGACTCGGTTCAACATGCAAAATTGTGTCAAAGAATATGGTGGATGAATATATCGGGCCCCGTCTAAAAACAAAAGCATTTGTTGCTACACCCGTCAAACCATGTTCTCCCTGGAGTAACCATAACATGCTGACAACTATTTCACAACATCGTATCAATACTCAGATACCAAGTGTTTTGTTGCCGTAGGTTTTCAAATGGTTTCTTACAAATGGGATTTCATCACGTGTCTTTCAACTACGTTCTGTTACATTTTGCCAGTCCAATGTCTAATCAGACGAAGGGATGGTTCTGGGATGGGAGGGTCACAATCAGGGTGGCAACCCACCCACCAGTTTGCTGAAAGATCTAAAGTTACAGGGAAAAGATTCGGCGATATAGGTTTACCGTGGGAACTCCAGTATAAACACTAACAGAAGAAATAAAGCGGCGAGATCGGACCAAACAGTTAACCATCCAGAACATTATTAGCTGCAAACAGTTTATAGGGACATCTAGGATCTTTTTTATAAAATAATCACTATGTTTCCAAAAGGGACATTACATGACGGTGCTGGTTTAGAGCTCAAATTTGATTGAGCACTGAAATCTGACCTGGCACTACGATAAGAACTTGGCCGGTGTATGAAAGCTCAACCTTCCACAGTATAAGATCTCACTTTGGCAAGGCAATCATGGACAGGACAATAGCACGGGTCCCTGGGAACTCGGAGTCTGTTTGAGAGTAAGTGTGGGTAAAAGCCTCGACTATCAGTCCTGATATCGGTGACCTTTCCCTTCAGACACAAGTGGGCCGGTCAATGATTGTCCGACGGGTCACAAAGTGCAATGACCGCCATTAAGCCGCCCCTCTTATCTGTCTGACCCCTGACCTTTCACTGCCCTAAGATCACTTGATCCATTTATCTCTCCCTTGCTCTCTCCCTGCCATATGGGATCTCAAGCTTACATTACATTGTCCAATGGCTCATGCCTAGATGGACGGAGATAAGGAAACATAGTGGCGTGACCTTCGGTCTTGAAATATCACAGGTTTTCCCGCAGGGTTTAATGGCATGACCATTTTCAAACGCTACAGACCTTAACAAAGGTTAAATACTCTCTACTGTGGACAGTACACATATCATGTGGAACGGAGTTGATTAAAGCTGACATCCTCTGTCTCGACAGACCATGCATGCATGGTGTCCTTACTTTTCTATCTTGGGCCTGTCTTCCATAGCCTCAGCCAGAAAACAAAGTGATTCCTCCAGCTGCGTTGCCTTCCTCTAACCTGGACATTAACTGCTCAGCTTCCGATCCCCTGGGGTCAATTTCCAAAGCCCTTGGATCCTTTCTACAGACATCTTCTAAGCTTATGGCACTCAATGACACATACATCAGTGGACCTATTGGTATCAGTTATGAGAAATGAAACCTTCATTCTCCTCAGATCTGAAATCAGCCGACCATTAAAATGACACACTAAGCTCTCAAGTCCTACTGCTCAGCGTGGACAAAACATGTCCAACCACTGTTATCTCTGCGCTTGCAGAGACAGCGTGCATGGAAACAATAACAAATACACGGTAACGAACAAAAATATTGAGTGAAGCGTCCGTCTTGTTGGCGTCCATTTATATCGTATGTTTACTGAATATCAGAATTCCCAACACTTTGAAATGATAGTGTATACAAAATTCACCATGCCGAAAATACTCAAGTGCACAAATCCCAACATAATTATGTTAAACTCAACAATAAAACAATAAACATTCTGTAACACTAACAACATGAAAAAAGGCGATTTGACCATAATATTTACCAAATAGGAACACCCTGAGCTAATCGTCACACTTATACTGTAACTGCTTAAGTTTTTTGTTGTTGTTGTTGTTTTTTACCTAACTGAGTTCAGGCCATAGGTATACGTGAGATTTCTTTACCACACTGCTCCTAAAGCGTTGTTTCCAACATTGAATTTCAATAAAAGCTTGCACCTTTAAAAGAAAAAAAAAGCAAAAAAAAAAAACAAACAAACAAAGAAACAAAAACACTTGCATGTATATTATATGGTTAAAAATTCCCGTTTTTTGCTGGGGGGGGGGGGGGATTGTTTGTTTGTTTTCCCTTTCCCTTCTTTAACCGACTTAAACAATTATCTTATGATCCTGACACACTGATCTCTAGCCAGTCTGCATCTGATGGTTATGCTTTAACTTGTAAACTGGGCGTGACAAGAGTATCGGGATCGCATTATGCTTCCTGTATTGGAACTTAATCTATAATGTTGTAACTACATCACGTCCTATCCGATTAGGCGAAGCGGGAGTCGATACGATCCGGAAATCTCCTGATGCGCACAGCCGGTTTCAGAGTCGCCCATGCCTTAATGAGAAATTCGCTCATTTGATTTATTCCCACTCACCGTCTGCAGGACACATGTAACACGTTCTCTCCGTGATCTAATACTCACGATCTCCCCCCCCCCTCTCCCTCTCTCTCTCATTTCTAATTCTCTTTCTGATCTCTCTCACTCTGTCTGTCCGTCTGTCCGTCCGTCTGTCTGTCTGTCTGTCTGTCTATTATCTCTCTATTTATCTATCTACCTGTCTGTCTGTCTATCTATCTGTCTGTCTGTCTCATTCTCTCCTTCACTCTACTTTTTTCCTGTCATTCTCATACGAATCCCGCCCTTTTTTTAAACAATTTTGGGTCACAATTTCTCTCTCTCTCTCTCTCTCTCTCTCTCTCTCTCTCTCTCTCTCTCTCTCTCTCTTCCCTGTCGTTAGCAATTTCGAAACATTCTTTTCGCAGGCTTAAAAAGATAGAAACCGACAGGAAGACAGGGAAAGCGGCGGACAGACATGTGAACAGACAGATACAGACAGATGAACAGACAGGCAGCCAGGTAACAGACAAAGGGACAATTTTCCTGTTGATTTTCTTCATTTCACCTTGATCGTCCATCATGTCAGCAAACAGCACATCTCAGATAATCCACTTGCCTTGGAAATGCCTCTCTGCACTCCTGCCCTCACGTTTATCCATTTTATTTTTGAACTTCCTCAATGCTTGAACGATTGAGAGAGCTGGCCACAATCCAACACAGAGAAAGAGAACACAAAGTGCCTTCTCCAACACTGATGACTTGTGAACCACCAAGAACGAGAGTGACAATGTATGGAGACAAGAGGGAGACAGACAGGAACAGAGAGATGATGGTGATCCACCCAACTATCTACAGAAAGATGTTCAGCAACAGATTCAGACGGAGAAGTAGAGCTCGTGCGGTCATTTCTGGATTGTAACTAAATCGGAGGAGAACAAGACAACAAAGAAAAAAGCAACCACTAACCAAATGAAGCCTAGCATCTCCACTGCTTTGGGGGTTGTGATGCAGGACTCTTTCTTTTTTAGAGAGAAAGACAGAGTGTATGAGTAACAAACGAATGAAGACGTGGAGAACAACAAGGAGGCGTATGGAGTTTTGGGAGACACTATAACCGGGGGTGGGGGAGGGGCTAGTCTGTAGTAAGAAATAATGCCCACACCTATAAAGACAGAGACACAACACTCACACAGACCTTCACACAGACATTTACACAGACATTCACTCAAACGACAACAACAGCAGCTCAGGGAGAGTGTAATGGTTACCTAATTTTCTCCGCTTGACAGCCGGGGAGAACAGGTCATCCTCTCCTGTCGCTCTCCGCCTCTTCAGGTCACTCGTCTGTCCGGCGGCTGGCTCGGCCAAGGGGTGGCATCCATTGGAGTCACTTGGTACCGTCACTATCAGGGGCGTGTCCCCCTGTCCCTTGTTTACCAAAGTTCGGTAGGATTTCCTACTCTCAGGGTGTGTCCAATACAATATAGAGCGTTGCACTTTCTGAGAATTACAACTTGCACCGCTCGACGGAAATACAAACTTAGAGACATTGCCATTGGTCCCCGGGTGACGGTCCTTCGATAACGTGTGCTCTAACGTCCTGCCTTTGTATATCAGTTTGAGCGGAGATTTCTCCTCCGCTTTCACACCATTGTGTACACCGCCAGAACCAAAGATGTCACTGGTTCTGTAGACCAGAGCAGACGAACGCTGAGGGTCGTGACGAGAGCCGTTGCCACACTTGAGGGCCCCGGGTCGATGGTGGTGGAAGTCCTGCTTTGCACCACACATCAGCCGCGACACCTGCTGGCGGTCCGGGCTCCCATCAAAGCTCTTCTCTCGGCCCACCGACTCCTGGCTGATCTGAGTGTGCGAGAAGAGGCCAAAACCCACGGTCTTGCACGTCATACCCGGCTGGTCATCAGCCACAGGTCACTTCAAATCTGTGCTGGCCGACAGTTCCTACAGAGCTTAGGCATCCAGAAAAATACCAATGCGGGACAATCTCCGATATTTGTAGATCTCTGGGTCATCAATGACCTGTTAGCACAAGAGATTTCAAATCTTTGTGATCCGGTATTTTCCAAAGAGCTTGAGAATCCACAAAATTACCAGCAAGATCACTATTTCAATGTCGTTGTTTTTTATGGGTAGATCGTTGGAGTATCAATAAACTGCTTGCACAAGAAACTGCCGATCTTTGCTATCCAATAATTCCTGCTTAGCTAAAGCATCCATAGAATTATCTGGCACAGGTCAAAAGAAATCGTTGCTATCCAGTATCGTTTATTATTAATCCTGGTAGATTCAATACAACCGTTAGAAGAGTTCAGGTCAAATCGTTGCTATCCGATACTCTGCAGATCCGAGAGGAATCAGTAAATCCACCTGCATAAATCAGTTCAAATCTCTGCTATCCTGCAATTTATGCACAATCTGGTAGAATCCATGAAATTGTTAACACAGGTCACCGCAAATCTTTTGATGTGCGATATTCTATCCAGATCCATGTAATGCACAGAAATTATCAGCATATCATATAAATAAAAAGATAGATATATTTCTTGTACTTGTCACTAACATCAAGAACATTCTCGACACAGATCACCAGAAGTCTTCATTGCCGAGTTGTATTTTCTCTTTCAGTAACAACAAGATATCTATGCAACAGGCAAGTTACAGACAACAGATGAACTAGCTATCCATGTAAATATATTATCACAAACTATCCTCAAGATTTTGAGCACAGAATAAAACCACAAATCGAAACACAAAGGCTCAGGTTTCTTTACTATACTCTTCACACTCATGTCCTCAACAGTATTAAACCCAGTTCTATAAAGCACAAACACATGATCAACACTATTTGGGTGGAGTTCCCAGATTTCAGCAGAGAGGAATTTAGTTCCCTGTCGAGAAGATCTGAAGGAAGCAGATACATACAACCGCGATAGTGTACAGTATAATCCGTCTGCCTCTTCACCATACAAAAAACAAAGTGGACTAGATCTACCTTCCTAACAGTCGCACTCAAGATTCCAACATTTCATATCGGACACACATGAATGAACAATACTTTCAGGAATGAAGAGCGTCTTCCTGGTGATTATTAAAATCGGACTGCAGACTGTTATAGATAGACCCAATGAGTCTATCAAATGCTGTCGATAATCGAGAGAAACTAGAACAGAATGAAAAGCCGGTAGTAAAAAGTGGCCCGCAGTTCATGGAATACCTTCCTGATAGAGGCGGACCTAGATCGGACGGTCACTCCAGTGACCCGTGAAACGTGACTGGCCACACGAGAGGAAGGGATCCGGGTCTGAGGGTTCCAGGAAAGGATAGCGAACTCATTAAACGGCATGCAGTGCTTATCGAAACATGTCGATCTTGAAAGCAGTTTGTTTCATTTAGCGGGCGCCGTTGTTATTTTCGCCAGCGACTACTGAGTCCTTAGACGATAATGGGCGTCAAGTTGGCCAATGATGAAATCAATGATGTAATTGCGGAACAAGGGATATCCTGTATATTACTGTAACTGCTATTCAAACTTGTCTCGCACAGTTCATAAGAGGTTCTGTAATAAAACTGCACAAAACTCGGTCTCTTGAATTTTTTTTGTTTTTTTCATTTGGGGGATATGGCAAGGAAAGTTATTGTAGGCATGTCTGGCACAGATTTATGAGATCTCAATCGCTCTCAGCGGAAGAGTCGTAGCTCAGGCAAGACAATATCTGTTTTCCATCCGCATTCTTCCTACTGGTGTAGTTTATTACATTCCGCTCAGACAGTTTTATTTGGGGTCGTCTTGCCCGCACACACTGCAACATATGTAGTACATATAGCATTATTAATCACCAGAGGCATCGTGCTGTGTGTGCTACAAGCTACAAATTGGCCTCACAATTTTGGCGTTACCATTTTTGGCTGAGGCCCGCCTGCCGCCCGATAAGCTTACGCAACACCACTAATACCTGTGACACTTTACGCCAGATCCCCTGCATTTACTGCCAGAGCTTCGCACAACTTCATTAGCGGCTTTTAAACTGCAACTGTCTCATCTGCCTGCTGTCAACAAGAGTTCATAAATACAGCACTAGCGCCCACTCACAGAGTCTGCAGTGTGGACAAAGCAAGACTAGAATACATGTAGCTACAATCTATATTATACTTTAAACAAATAATTACATGTATACCGCGGCACGTCATGTATTCGGCTGATATCTGCGGGAGATACAGCAATGTCAGAAGAAAAGCCGCAAAAACAGGTGCCTGGTATTGTTTAGTAGCCACCTACCAATCGTAATTATGTTGCATGCAGTGTGAAAAATACTGGAGTGGAAGACATTGTGTATCTGCAAGACTTAAAACTAAATGCAGGAGTCAAAAAGACAAACTGGCCATTGCACTGACACCCGAAAGTGTTAAAAATTGCAGCCGGTCTACCAGGATGTCTCTTAGGATATTAAAATGTATTCACAGTTTAAAGATAACATACGCCCGCTTCTTCTTATTGAATTGTATATTGCTTTAAAGAAGGTTCCCAATAAAAAGCGGGTCTTAGGCCCGACCGATTCCTTGACATTTGCTAGAGTTAGTCATTGTGCATGCACAGATCTTATGTTTAAAAACAGGGAGGGGGAGGGGGGGGGGGCAAAATCAAGTTATCCCTATTCAGTGTCTGCTTGTGAGACATTGCGGGTTCGAATGATAGAGGCGCAGAAGGGCAACATCGAATCTGCGTTTTTAAGTGACCTACCGGTTCTCTGGCTTCCTGGGTAGGTGTGAAGTCTTCTCCGGTAAAGATGAATATAGTCGGACGTCCCATGCCTATATTATGCACGCGAAAGAACGCCTGGACGTTGACAATCGTTTCAAAAGTAGACGGAAACGCCGCTACACGGCCAGGATTTCCATAAACTCCAATCCACATATTTCTCATCAATTTTCTTCTGACGAAATGGGGCCCAATTTACAGGCCAAGTGATCCTTCTGTTAAAACATATCAACTACCAATCCAAATAGGTGCAGTGATATGATCGCATTCTTCCTCTCAACAGATAAAATGTTTGTATTGATATACTAGCCGAATCCCATGCATGGAAAACATGATATTATTTAGAAGGTCTGACTCATACAGCATAAATTTATATGGCACTTGGAAACTAAATTTCATTGTTAAATATAGTGTTGTTGGGTGGGCAACGTTTTATCGTTCTACCATCTGATTCTGTAAACACATGCAATTTATGCATGTCATATCCATACTCCCACATCTGCATCATAGTGACTCATAGTGACAGTAACTGCATATCATTTTTTTAAAACACTTTGTATTCTGTTTATTCTTCAAACTGTGAAAGTGCCAAAAGGCCCCTTCGCTCAAGTTCTCGCTCATTATTCGTCCCGTTTGAATTATGTTCCAAATAACTAAACAAGACAGTAATGATGTGTTTGTCTTACATTGTCAATATGCCTTAGACTGTTATTTCTAGATCTGGACCGAATATCATTATAACAAAAACTTAAAGCACTTCACAAAAATGGCATGTCTCTGGGTGGAATCTTATATACAACAGGGCACATCTAGATACAGAAAGACAACGAGAGCAGCCTGAGACAGTATGAAGTATCCGGTGCACAACTGTACGTATGAGAGACAGAGGTATAAGAACGAATCGCGCTAATCCTCAGTAAAATATGGTACAAAACTGACAAGAACTAATCAACCCCAGACTGTGAAAGATTGTTGGTTTTCAGTAATGAAGGGCGTGATAAGAGAGGAAGGGGGAAAGGGAGGAAGGACGGAACATCCGCAAAAAAAGGAAAGAAAGAGCGATACATATATAATGGAGTTCTATTCAGTGATGCCATTAATATTTGAATACCAAACTTCATCACATGATCCAAGAATACGTAAAAAGACGAACAGGCAACGAGACGAGAACTTATGACTGGAGAAGGAGAAGGTGCAAAGACACCGAGCATGTCATTGTCAGTTCCAGCCAGGGCTGATCACACCAGGATGTTATCAACTCCTACAGGCTGGCGGAAAGTTCAGCTCACACACAACATGTCCGCCATTGCCTAACCTGGGACCGCCACCAGCCGCGCCTGCTTTATCTTCCACTTAAGCGACTTTTCACGTAATCCCTGTCTTTCTTACCGGCCCATCCCAGGGTATGAATGGCGGAACTAGATCGTCTCGCTCACGCACATTACGGACATTGAAGATCTTTCCCCAAACAGGGCCAGTCACACCATTTCATTATGGGATTTACCTAACCCTGTACATTTGCAGCGCCTGCTGTGACCACGTATTTCCATAACGTTATGATAAATGTGTATGGAGTTGAATACTGCAGTAACCACCGAGGACGAAAGCCATAGAAAGTTCTCTAGACATGACTAATAATGGAAACATGAAACCGCTCCCGGGACAGATGATCGTCCCAGCGGACATTTAAGAAGTGACTTGGCATCCATAAGCCATTGGCTATTGGTTATCTATTATGAATTTATCTGGTCCACATGGCGCACTACAGTCCAGCAGTTATGAGCATGACAATAAGTCATGTGACTGCCGTGACAGGTGTACCGTCAATCAAACCACAGGGGTCGGCTTGTTTATTCCGGATCACGATCTGTGCCAAACAACTGTCAACAATACATTATCATGCCGTGATCGCAATCAACATGACCATTTGGCGTGGCATCACTCATAATATGTTGGCATGGAGTCGTTGAAGAAGATATTATTTGTGCAGGGACGAGAAAGGACTGAGCGGACTGAGCTCTGTGTCTGATATCCGGGTTTGGTGTGTGCGTCCTCTTACAAAGTCCAGGACGATGAGGTTGTCTCTCCTAGACTCGATGTATGGCGCCAGTACTGACAGAGAGCTGGTTACTTCTCAATACTCTCATCCCGTCCAACTATCTTTTCCTTGGCCATCCCCTGTCCCTGAGGTAAGTTGAAGCCTGAGGTCTCCATACTGAAGGCTCTCGCTGTTGGATGATAAGATGGCATTCTCACGATATGCCTGATACATTTATTTCTCTAACGCGCTGTGAAGTCAAAAGCCGGTCAACTCCAGACTTGCCCAAAGACAGCTGGATTCCAAACGAGTTCTCTGCAGGTGACCTTTATTTATTAGGCAGAAGACAGAAAAGGCGAATTGCCTCTTTTAGATTAACTGTTGTTTATGTACTGGGTCTGTGATGATGAACTGGTTTGTTACGAACCAATCTAATTATTAATCAGGAAACTGCAAAGGACGAAGCATAGGAGCATAGCAAATGTCCCACTGACCTAATTATGTAAAACTTCATTGCTCCCTTTCTCCACAATGATGTCCAATGGTTAGATCAAGAACCACCGCCACGCATTTCTATTCACTTTGACTACTGATCCAGGGAATTATGACGCTGAACAAACAAGACCCGATATAAATCTCCTTACAGCTTAGTGGAAGCCCAAATCGACGGATATACAATGAGGTAATATGCTGGGTGTTTACAATCGAGGTGCACTGAAAGCTGTTCAAACTGTTCTCCTAGGCTGTTAAACCTCGTTGTTATGCTACAAAGCTGCACACTAACGACTTTATGTTGCTGACATTATGCAATATGTTCTGCTACGTAAAGAAAGAATCCAAGCACCCTCTACTAGGTAACAACTCAGTACTTCACAATCGAAGCGTTCGCTATCATCTGCTAGAATTACATCAAATCCACTGACGTATTGTCTATCAAAGGCTCCGATGCACTAGCTCTGACAGTGTGTCCTCCCTCCACCCGTCCTATTACCAAATAGTGGAGTATTGCCGTTCAATCCAAGCTACGTATCTCTTCTGCAACAAGTTCTCGTAGGCGGTCAGCATAAAGTAGAACTGATATGAAGTGTTCCAGAAAGCTAACGGAAATACTAAATTTCCCTATTTCTCGATAAGCTGAATCTCAGAGGTGTCGACAGAGCTCTGATCAAACAATGGTACTACGACTCTTGAATGAGATCAAATGTTTCTGGCAGAGCTGCCACTGATAGTCCAACTGCAATTTGGACTGCAGATTCTCCTTTAGGCTTTTCAGTTATTAACATTTAACTGAAACATTTTCATGAAAGTGTTCATAATAAGGGGGAAAAAAGGGAGAAACCTTCATGAGAGGTCATGTGTCTGGCATAATTGCGATCCATTAAATTTTGAGGTGAAGGTTCCAGTTTATTTTTCACTTCCTCACAGGGACCGTCCAAAACTCGACAATGTGGACAAAGAAACAAATTCTACCTGGGTGTTGTTTCCTTGATGATAGTGCCATGTCTTTCTAAGATGCAGGATACATTGCCCTCTTACAAAAAAAGAAGAGCTCACCTTTGAACTTACCCGCCGCGGCATGTGTCAAAGGTCACCGGCGTGTAACAGTCGAGATGTATTTGAGGAGCTGTCAACATTTCCGAGCTCCTGTAGTCACAACTCTTGGCTATCCGGTACTTGACCTCAGCCTGCATCCTTTCCCTATACATCGTGGCTCTTCTTACTGCTGCAAGCATGGCCATTATGTATCCCTTGTTTCCTTCTTTCTTTTTTCCTTTTTTTTTCTTTCTTTCTTTCTACCTTTATTTTCATTTTATTTTCAATCGCAATCACGACGTATTTCCTAATGGACAAGTAAAATACACGTATTCGTATTCACATCCATTCTTTCTTTCTTTATTTCCGTTTTTTCTTCTTTCCATCTGTTTTTCTTAGTCTCGGCTATAAACCCAGCAGACCCGGGGTAATGCCAGAACAATGACCAAGGCCATAGAATTCCCGCTGAGCACACAGCAACAGATAAATTCACATAAAAAGGAGTGGTATTGCGGCAACAATAGGAATACGCTGGAAGTGAGAGAGGGAGAGAGAGAGAGAGAGAGAGAGAGAGCATCGGGGTAAATAGATGTGCATATCAGACATTCCAAGATGGCCTGCATGATAGCAGGATAATGATGAAAATCAGGGAACGTATGGAGGACGCTAGGATGGAGATGGGAAGGGGCTGGCTAGGCCACAATTATAATAGATGTATACTGCTGGGAGATGGCACTCGCAAACTCTACTACTGCCTCTGTCATGTACTTGGCTAACAGTGCCAACTGAGACAGTCGGAACGTACGGGTTTCGGTAATAACAAAGAAATAAATTACACAAGTTATATGCTTTGACATGATACAATAAAAGAACGATGCCACAATACTATTTCACTAATTATCCAACCGAATCCTAATACAAAGGATAATCATCAAATCTTTGACCAGATCAGGACTGTTACACATCTGTCGATAACAATGGCATGGCATTGATATCTCAGTGTATGAATTCTTGGAACGCGCACTGGTTCTGTGGTATTCCAGTGATAACGTAATGTGCAGATCCTATAGCTAATGCTTCAGTCTTCTTTGTCTCTTGCCTACTGTGTCAGCTTTATTCGTGATCAAAACAGGCACACACTTTATGAAAACATCGGAAGAAATAAAGGAAAGTTTCCAGCACACACTATTATTGTACGCCAAAAGAAATCGGAGTCAAATTAGAAAATGTGCTCAGGTAAACAGCGGAAGAGTCAATGAGTGAGTGGGTGGGTGAGTGAGTGAGTGAGTGAGTGAGTGAGTGAGTGAGTGAGTGAGTGAGTGAGTGAGTGA